>VMDR010029223.1:0-12828 GCA_007922815.1 Macrotus californicus | reverse complement strand
TGATAACCCTCTGTGTGATCTCCATTTCTGTGATTCTCTTCCTGTTCTAGCTGTTTGCTTAGTTTGTTTTTGTTTTTGTTTTAGGTTCAGTTGTCAATAACTGTGAGTTTGTTGTCATTTTACTGTTCATATTTTTTATCTTCTTTTTCTTAGATAAGTCCCTTGAACATTTCATATAATAAGGGCTTGGTGATGATGAACTCCTTGAACTTCACCTTATCTGGGAAACACTTTATCTGCCCTTCCATTCTAAATGATAGCTTTGCTGGATAGAGTAATCTTGGATGTAGTTCCTTGGCTTTCATGACTTGGAATACTTCTTGCCAGCCCCTTCTTGCCTGGTTTCTTTTGAGAAATCAGCTGACAGTCTGATGGGCACTCCTTTGTAGCTTACTGTCTCCTTTTCTCTTGCTGCTTTTAAGATTCTCTCTTTATCTTTGATCTTGGGTAATGTAATTATGATGTGCCTTGGTGTGTTCCTTTTTAGGTCCAACTTCTTTGGGACTCTCTAAGCTTCCTGGACTCCCTGGAAGTCTATTTCCTTCGCCAAATTAGGGAAGTTCTCCTTCATTGTTTGTTCAAATAAATTTTCAATTTCTTTCTCTTCCTTTTCTCCTTCTGGCACCCCTATGATTCAGATATTGGAACGTTTCAAGACATCCTGGAGGTTCCTAAGCCTCTCCTCATTTTTTTTAATTCTTGTTTCTTCATTGTGTTGTGCTTTAATGTTTCTTTCTTCCTTCTCGTCCACACCATTGATTTGAGTCCCAGCTTCCTTCCCGTCACTTTTGGCTCCCTGTACATTTTTCTTCATTTCCCTTACCGTATCCTTCATTTGTTTATCTAATTTGTGACCAAATTCAACCAATTCTGTGAGCATCCTGATTACCAGTGTTTTGAACTGTCATCTGATAGGCTGGCTATCTTTTGGTCACCTAGTTGTACTTTTTCTGGAGCTTTGATCTGTTCTTTCATTTGGGCCATTTTTGTTGTCTTGGCGTGCCTGTTATGTAGTAAGGGGCGGAGCCTTAGGTGTTCACCAGGGTGGGGCAACCACGCTGCTGCGTAGTGATGCTATTTGTGGGGGAGGGGACCAAGAGGGAACAATGGCGCTGGTTTGCTCTCTGCTGGTTTTCAGCCACTTCCCCCACTACCCACAGTCCAATTGGGCCCCTCTGGGGCTGATTCTGGCGCTGATTCCTGGGTGGGTGGGCTGTGTACCCTCTAGAACCCTGTGGATCTCTCCAGCGCACTCTCCTGTGAGTCTGGGAGTTTCTCCCGATGCCGCCGCCTCAACCCCCACAGGAGCTTTCAATCAGAGGCTTTGAGGCTTTATTTCCCCGAGCTGGAGCTGGAACTCTGGGTTACGGGGTCTGTCTCGCTCCCTAGTTGTTCCTCCCGGTTTATCCGCACAAGGGAGTGGGGCTCCCAGTCCGCAGTTGCCACCTCTCCTGGCCCGTCACGCCTTTCCCTGGTCCGCCAGCCGCCCAGTGCACACGCAAGTCCTCTCCGCCTGGCCCTGACTGTCTCGCCCCTCTTACCGGTCTGGATGAAAGTTTCTTCTTTAGTTCTTTGGTTGTCGGACTTCCATACAGTTTGATTTTTTGTCAGTTCTGGTTGTTTTTTGTTTTAAAATTTGTTGTTGTCCTTCTTTTGGTTGTGCGAGGAGGCACAGTGTGTCTATCTATGCCTCCATCTTGGCCGGAAGCCTGACGTGTGATCTTTATCTGCGTCCTGTGTTCTGGGTGATTTTTTTTATTTGTGTCCTAGGTAACAGACTGTCTCTCCCTGGAACACAATGGCTGGGATAGCACCTCAGTGGTTTATGGTCTCTTCTGGAGCACAAAGGTCAATCACTTGTGGTCTCCTGAAGTCAGAGGGGGCTGTCCCTGCAGTTCCTGAAACAATAGCTTTTTGCATGCATTAACTATTAGGCTTTTTAACTATTACCTTAAACTAAAATTTTCCAACTTTTAGTCCCCCATCAATACCTTGAAGGAAAAACTAGTTTCGGCTCCCACACTAGGATTGCCCAATTCACAGAAACCTTTCAAATTATACATTCATGAAAGGCAAGTAATAGGACTGGGGTATTAACCCAGACTCTAGGAAATACTCCTCAACCCTTAGCCTATCTCTCAAAGAAATTGGATCACATAACAAAAAGATGGCCGCCATGCCTCTGGGTAGTAGCAGTTACCTGTGACATCTTACAGGAAGCAGAGAAATTCACCCTGGGGCAGCCTACTGTGGTACATGTACCACATTAGGTCTTAACTCTATTGGAACAGAAAGGAGGTTATTGGCTGATGGCTGGGTGCATGAAAAATATCAAGTTGTTTTTTTAAGGTAGCCCAAATGTTACCGTACAGACTACCACTACCGTAAACCTGGCCACTCTGCTCCACGGCTCAGAGGGAGGCCCAGACCTCCAGCATGATTGCTTGGAAATCATTGACCAAGTTTATTCTAGCATATAGGATCTATTGGACCAGCCACTGATAGAACCTGACTGGGAATTATGTACAGACAGGAGCAGCTTCATAGAGAATGGTCAGCAATGAGCCAGGAACGCAGTAGTCATCATAGACAAGGTAACGGAAAACCAAGACCTTGCCCCAGGAACCCCAGAACAACAGGTTAGACTGATAGTTCTCACTAGAGCCTTAGAATTGTTCCAGGGAAAGAATGTTAACATTCACACTGACTCTAAATACACCTACATGGTAGTCCATCATACAGGGCAATATGGGAAGAAAGAGGGCTCTTAACCTTGGGGAATAAGGACATCAAATGTGCAAAAGAGATTTTACAATTATTAGAAGCAGTGAATCTACCAAACCAGATTGCCATAGTGCACTGCCCAGGACATCAGAGGAACGGTTCCCAAAAAAGCCACGGAACCCAAATTGCTGATAAAGCAGCAAGACTAGATGCTCAAGGGCCACCACTTCTTGGGGCTTTGATTCTCTACCTGGTCTTGTCAGAATTTAAACCTCATTACACAGAATGAGATGAGAAACAAGCCCATGAATGGGAATTTTCTAACACTGACTCTAATTCTATATGGAAAATAAATAGTCATGGTATGATCTTAGTCTTTGAACCTCTAGTATCGTCAAACACATTATAGAAGGGGTGTTTTAATGGACCCCATTAAACCACATTGGAAGGGCCTTCATTTGCAAAGGACCATCCAGATATGTTCCAAAAACAATCCTAAGATAGAACATGCCCCAAAAGAAAAGGGAGTACAACATAAAAGGATATGCCCATTTCAAGATTGGCGAGTTGACTACACAGATGCCTAAAACCAGAGGAAATTTTAAATTTTTTAGTTTTTGTGTACAGTTTTTCTATATGGGTAGAGGAATACTCCACTAGAACTGAGGAGGCAACCCAAGTAGCAAAACTTCTACTACTTAAAGAAATAAGCCCAAGGTTTGGATTTCCTCACAGTATTCAAAGTGACAATGGACCATCGTACACTTCAGAAATCTCCCAGAAGACAAGATAGGCACTACAGATTCAATGGAAACTACATGCATCTTGGAGACTGAGAATATGAACCACACAATAAAGAAGAGCCCGGTGAAAATATGCCAGAAAACACATTTGAAATGGGATCAGGCACTTCCTATTGCCTTGCTCTGAATTAGGGTGACATCCTGAAACAGGCCTAAATTAAACCTTTTGAAAGAGCTATGGGAGACCCATTCAAGTTTATGTTTTAGGAACACTCCCTTAAGATTTAGAACATGAATTAAAAAAAAAAACAACCAAAAATATATACAACATGTAGGGCAACATGTAGAGCAACGGGCAGCCAAACCTCCATTTTTGTTTGGTGATAGGCACTAACAATTTTGTACAAGGTCCATTGCAGGTCCATCTACCTGTCTGACAAGCCCTTACACCTGTTCCAGCCAGGGGATCTAGTCTTACTGAAACCCTGGAAGACTCAAGATCCTGAACAGAAGTTAACCAAGCAATGGACCAGTCCCTATGATGTCCTGCTGACAACATACTCTTTCCTGAAGCTCATGGGAATCAAGAGTTGGATCCATCACATATGGATAAAGGCGTTGCCGCCTGAGGAGGGCTGTGATCTTGCTGTTGCTGTTGATACTGCAAGGGAAAGCTGGGCCTGCACTCCTGAAGGAGATTAAAAGTTTCTATTTTGGAAAGGGACAGTATTTTCTAAAGCTAAGTGACAACATTTCTTTTTATTTTATTTTGCGTTTCCTAGACAGTGGCTTCCTGAGCAAATTTATTCTGCTATTGAGTTGTTACCACTCAGGGTTAGATCATGGGGGTCTCTTAGCCTCTCCAGTTTCTGATTTCACTACAATTCCTCCTGTACTACTAGACATGCTCCTCACTAAACACTTGATTCATTGTCTGCACAATAAGTCTCACTTTGGAAGCCTACCTGCAACATCATCTCTTGAAACATGAAGTAGTCTACCAGGTTCACTTGTTTGCCACTGCCATCTTCAAAACACTGCATATGCCACCTTCTGAAGACCGTAATCCTTCTCCTTTGCATAAAGGCTTACCTCAGTTTCTGACCCCTCCTTCCTTTTTTAGATAGTAAGAATCTCTGGACCCAGAGATAGGAAAGACTGCATCCTTTGAGAGCAGGAAGTAACTACAGAAGAATAAGATCTTTGTTCATTTACCTGTGTAAGATTTCAAGGGTCCAGAGTTTTGAAGGGGGGAACCCTGTTACCATAAAACGTCAGTTAGAAGTGCCAGGAAAGTTTCTACCCATTGGCCAAGGTGGTAGCAGGGGGAGGTTCTCACACTGAGTGCGTTGAAAGCTAGAGATATGAATGGATAGGGCCTGAGCATGCTAAAAACTCAAAAGATGAATGGATAGGGCCCAAGCACACCAAAAGCTAGAAAAATAGTTGGATTAGGAAAAAAACCTCCCTCCCCTTTCCCTGTAAGAGCTCTGGGGCTGAACAGGAGGAGGGAGATGGTCTTTGAGACGGGAGTCCCCCACTTGCCCAGGCTGTGCAGCACCTGAGTAAGCCTCTTTCCTTTCCGAGCCAGCACCTTCCTCACAAGTTGGGCTTTTTGTAGCAACGGGCAGCCAAACCTCCATTTTTGTTTGGTGATAGTGTTACAGCTAATCTGCTAACCTTCTCATTTTATACATGAGAAAATTTAGGCTCCAAGAGAACAAGTACCTTTCTCAACTAGATAAGTTACTTTGGGGGGAGCAAATATATTTTTTTGTGTCTAGTTCACCCTACTTTATAAACATAGGTGTTAAAAGTGTGTTAAGAAACTCAGTTAACAAGTAAAATAAAGGATCAACAAAGGCTTGTCATTACATATACACAGAAAGAATTAGTGCTCAAACCAGTTCGAGAGGGAAACTGTCAGCATAAGCTTGCCCTCCAGCTATGACAAGCCTCCTCCTCAGTGGAAGAGCCAACATTTGTCTGCCATGACCATCCATCTCACTCCCAGGAGAGTGGGGGAGGTGGTGTTTTCATCGCTGACCCAATGTGGCCAATCTTCACTTTCTTCCTAGGAGAAGGAGCCTTGTGAAGACACCCAGGGAATCATCAGCACTGCAGCCTCAACATCACTTGTATATAAGAATTTGCTCCCTACAAGCACCATCATTTCCAAAAGAACGCTGCGCTCTTTCTATTGGTTGACAATTTAGTATGTGTTTACTATTGTATTATATTAAGTAGTTTTCATGGATTACTTCATCCTATCCTGTTAGGAATATACTCTTATGTCCATTTTGCAGATGGGGAATTTGAGGGGATGGATGGATAAATGAATAGGTGGTGGATGAAGGTGAGATCCAAAGTCATTCTTAACTCTTAAAACTGCTTTTATATATGATGATGTAAAATAAGATAAATTTAAACTTTAATTCCAATCTAGGGATCAATAGTGATCAATGTAAAATAATCATACCTAACAGTTCGAATAATCTTATGAGATAGGTGCTATTATCTGTTTTACAGAAATGCCTAAAGCATTACTGGCACTTTTAAACTACATCCAGAAAGAGAAACACATAAGTATATGCACAAATATGTAAGCAAACACACATGCATTTAGAGCTGAATGCAGACATATACTAATAGGCAGAAGTAGATTGTCTTAGTTTGTTTGGGCTGCTTTAACAAAATGCCATAGACTGGGTGGCTTAAACAACAGACATTTATTTCTCACATTTTGGGAGGCAGGGAAATCCATAATCATGGTGCTGGAAGATTCAAGTCTATGTGAGGCTCTTTCCTGGCTTGCAGAGAGAGAGCCTTCTATCCACCGACCCATACAGTTGTTTACTCACCTACATGTCCTTCCTTTCATCATCCATGCACAAATCTGTGCATCCACCCTCCACTGATAAACATTCACTGAGAATCTATCATTTATTAGAACTCACTGTCTAATAGGGAAAAATAAATAATATGCTACATATTTTAAATGCTGTAACAGAACACTCCAAATGCTTAAACAAAGATCTGTGGGAACTCAATGAGAAAGAAAGTTGGTTTTGTTTTGTTTTGTTTTCTTTTACCAGTTTATCTGCATTAGTCTGAGTTAAGGAATAAATGTCTAGTTCCAAAGTGAAATTACAAGGAGGTTTTCCCCCCTTTTAATTGACCATCATTCTTCCAAAGTTCAGTGGGAAAGAATGGGGAGAATTCATTTCTAGTCAAAGAAGGCAGTGAAAGATTACAGCTTGTAGCCATCAGGAGCAGAAGTGTCACTGCACACTGCTGGTGGAGGGAGAGGGAGAGGTCCCCAGGGAGCCTTCTCTGTCAGTGGAGGAGCATTGCAGTCAATAGTGAACTTCGACAGGTTCAGCACAGCAACGCAGCTAGGTGGTTCAGATGATCTTGCTGGGATGGACTTGTGGGCCTCCCCTCTTATGGGTCAGCTGAGTGGTCCACAAAGCACCTGGGCTGGAGTTATAAATCCACAGAGAATAGGCAGGCAATTAAGGGCTGCCCAGACAAAATTATCCTCCCAGTCCTATAAAATATTTACCTAAAAGCCAATCATATATTTATATTTAAAACAGCATAGCTGCCAAATGCAAATGTACTATAATCAAGTTGCAAACTTCCTACATAGAGATTTCAAATATTTTGAGGGTGCCTTTAGTAACCAAAAGGAAAAGGTCTCATTACAAGAGGTATTTGTTTTGCAGCCAAAAGGTATTTGTCCTTGAAACACTTTATTAAGACATTTTTCTCTGCCCTGGTTGGTGGCTCAGTTGGTTGGAGTATTGTCCCATGCACCAAAAGGTTGTGGGTTCCATTCCCTGTCAGGCATGTGCGGGTTTGAGCATGAGTTCATGGGTTCAGGAACATGAAGGAGGCAACTGATCTCTCTCTTGCTCTCATTCTCCCTCCCCTCTCCTTCAAAAATCATTCTCCCCTTTTTCCTTTGAAAATCAATGAAAATATCCTCAGGCAAGAATAAAAAACACTATTCTCTGAGAGAGGTATTATTAATCCCATATCACAGATGAAGAAACTGAGGCTTAGAAAGCTAAGTAATTCACTCAGCTGTTTTAAACACTAAAGTCAGGCAACCCCTCCCTTCTCAGGAATAGGCCTACATTCTCTCTGTCTCTCTGTCTGTGTGTCTGTCTGTCCATCTGTCTCGCTTTTAACTTTTCAACTGTGGTTTTTTGGGCCCTCAATGAGAAGGGAGTTTCTGCACAATAGTAATAACCAGTCAAGTGGTTATTGTATTATGTCTTTTATTTTCTATCTTCAACAATTTGCTCAACAAAATCTAGGAATATCTACATAATTTTACAGCTCCTTCCTCTGAGATGAATTTTCCAAATGTCTGAGCATTTTGTGGACTCTACATACTTGCTCTCAAGTGGCAGACACAGAAGTGTACTTGTGACCCACAGCCCAGCTCTGTGGGGAGGGTGAGGTATTGTATCAGCCTCACGAAGGGGAGAGACTCAGTTTTCTTTGGTGAATGATGGGCCATGTGACATCCAGTCATAATGAGGATTCCAAGCACATTTAATGGACACTTCCTTACTTATTCTTTAATGGAAACATTAAAACATTGAGGAAGAGAAAGTACTGGTGGGGGGGAGGGATGGGGACAAATGTAATTGAACAACAATAAAAAATTAAAAATATATATAATAAAACACTAAGGAAGAATAACTTTTAGACAGGTTTCTCAGAGTAATTTAGCAAATATTATCCAATCTCTTTTATCACTGCAATATGTATAATTTATCTTCTAAAAAATGCATTACTATGACTTAATGCCAATATATAATGGTCAAAATTTATTTATCCTATTTGTTCTTCACAAGAGAGAAAAAATCAGATAAGAGAATTTCTGAAAAGCCTTTTTTTTTTTGCATCCATTGAATCTTAAATGTCTTCAGCTTAAACTAATCTGGGGCTCCAAGCTGGTTTCCACACGGCCACATCTCAGTAGCTTACAACAACAAAGACTGGATTTCTCAGTCCTGTTAAATGTCAGCTGTATACTGGTGACAGCTTGCCTCCGTGTGTTGTCTTCATTCTAGGGTCCAGTCTGAAAGAGCAGGCCCTATGTTATAATAGCCGAAGGAAAACAGAGGTGGCTAAACCTTGCAATGTCTTTGAGACATTCCATTTGATTGTGTATTTATCACATCTGATCCAGGGGCAGGGAAAGTTTACCCCTCCTACCTAAAGGTCACTGCAGGTCACAGGACAACTGATAAGGGACTCTTACTAGTAAAGGGAGTGAAAAACTGGAAACAATACTCTTTTTTAAATCCTCACCTAAAGATATGCTTATTGATTTTAGAGAGAAAGGAAGAGAGAGCGAGAAAGAATGCACCCAACTGGTGATTGAACCTGCAACCTTTGGTTTATGGGCTGATGCTCCAACCAACAGAGCCAGCTGGCCAGGACTGAAAATGATACTCTTAATATAGCTTATCAGAACCTCTATATACTCCTTCCACTCCATTCTGTTTAGAACAGTTTCAAAGGGGAAGCAAAACTTAAGTTGGATTCTCAAGGATGATTTGAGGCAGGATTGAAGCAGATGCTGACAGGAATAGTTGGGAAATGATAAGATATGCCAAGAGCCTGGAGCCCGGGTCATGTGGAATGGAGAGAGGTGCGATGATGAGGCTGGAGATGTATGGGAGAGAGGAGGCAAATTATAAAATTGGGCCAAATTAGAAATTTTGGACTTTGTGCTTTTCAAACATTTCCATCCAAGTCCTAATGGCTGAGGAGAATGAATAAATTTATCTGAGATTTTAAAAATCACCTTTGAAGGCTTGAGTATCATCTTAAAAAATAGTGAGATGTTTGCATTCTGCTCCAGAAATATTGAAGTTGGCTTAAAAAAACAAAAATAGTGTTTTACTTCCCCAAAAATTTTCAAAGAGAATTGACACCCCAGGAAGCAACACCAGGTTCAGCTGTGTCTGTGTTCTGATTTCATATGCTCTCTGGCACCAGACCGAGTGTCCCAGTGGAGAAATACCACTTTTCTCACTTTCTTCTAAGTTTAAACATTTTCCAAATAAAAGTCTGGGAGAAGAAAAAGATAGAACTTCTCCTGTGACACACAGTTCCTGTATAATTGATTAATTTACCTTATTAACTATATTGTTTAGAACCTTTGCTTCTTCAGTTATTTGTTTTTATTAATTTATTATACATTAATAATGGGGAATTAAACTTTACTATTAGAATTATATTTCTATATATCCATTTCTTCCTATGTCCACACCTGTTGTTACTTCTGTCTGGAATGTGTTGGCAAGGTGCCCCCACTCTACCCCTTGTCCACCAAAACAATCCCTACTCATCCTTTTTTTTTTAATTTTTAAAAATATGTTTATTGACTTTAGAGAGAGGAAGGGAGAGACAGAAACATCAATGTGAGCAAGAAACATTGATTGGTTACCTCCCATATGTGCCCCGACCAGAGATTAAACCTACAGCCTAGGTATGTGCCCTGACTGGGAATTGAACATTTAACCTTTTGGTGTGCAGGACAATGCTCCAACCAACTGAGCCACACTGTACAGGGCCCTCCTCGTCTTATAAAGCCAATTTGCCTCCTTAGTGAAAGCTTCCCTGATCTCAGTGGTTAATACTCTCATTCAGGGGAATGACCACTGTCCTTTGCATACACCTTTCTTTAGAGAAAAGAGAATTTAGGGCTATAGAAATATGAGTGTTATGTGAAGGAAGGTAAAGATAGAGAGAAGGCAGTGGGTGAGAGAAAGAGAGAAAATGAATTTAATGAGCAGAAGGTCAAGAACAGAACCTTAAGACATTCCCCAGCCCCCCAAAATAAATAAATAAGCAGGGTGGTGGTACAAAGAATAATACTAGAGGTCACAAGAGCAGAAGCCTGCAGGCTCATGGAGACATTCTGCTCTCTATTCACATGAGCAGCTTGACAGTTCATTTCTCAAACAAATTTCCTGAATACTGTTGGCACTGTAACTAATTCACACTGCAGCTCAACCTACTTCAGAGAACCTAAAATGGAAGTGAACTAAAGACAGAAAGGATCATGTTTGCCTGCAATCTATTAGCTTCCATAGCATCAACTAAATCAGTGAGGAAAGTTTTGAAAAGTGTATCTTGATTTTACATCCTGTTTTGAATTCTTAGTTAAATAGGTCTGTAGACTGAGTGTATATACCAGTTTCCTGTTAGTTATGAGTGACAGAAATCAAGTCCAGCTATCTAAAGGAGAGAAAGGGCCTTTATCATCTCAAGTATCTGGAAAAGTCCAGAAGCAGTCACAGCTGATCTACAGATGAGATGGACTTGGCATGGGTCATGTCTCTATTTCCACCAATCACTGTGTCTGGAGAAGCTTCAATTAGCCATAACTGGGTCCTGTGCCCAACCCTGGAGTTGAGGATGAGGGGGTCAATCCTACTGAAATTACATTGTTTGAAAGGCTTTGGATTTCTCTGGCTATCCATCTCTCATAAAACTCTGGTATCCTTTTATCCAATTTGCATTTAATCAAATGTTTAGACTAGTAATGCTTTGAAATGAATGCTTAGCCATTCATTCAACAAACACTTACTAAGCACTTACCATGTTCCTTGTCACTGTTCTAGAGGTTGACAATAGAGCAATTTTAGTGATCTTTGAGTCCTTAACATTCTCTAGTGGTCAGTCATAGTCTTGGTCCTAACATCTTGACAAAGACTTGATGCATTTATGTTTGAGCAATAGGTCCCCATTCTTCTAGCCTTCTAGGGCTCTCCTTTACTTCAAAGCTTGCTTCTTTTTTGTAATATTCTACTAAGAGCCACAAGAAGTAACCAAGACATGACATTTTTCCTTCAAGTCTTCTAAAACTCTAGCCTCAGTAGGCACATGGATAGAATTCCAGGACACAGTGGTGTCTGCACAGCCAGGAGTTTTCTCATTACTTTATAGGAGTCCCTAACTTCTCAGTGAAGGGTGTGTGCTTCTGTTGCCATATCTTAACTCAGCCAATCCACATGATAGAGTTTGTCTCTTGCAACATACCACTTGTAGAAATTTATCAAGGTTTACTGTATATAAGCCATAGCACATAATCTTGGTTAAGTATAGCAAAAATGAAATTATTCAAAGTACATGATGTAGCTTTCAGAGTCAAAGGAGAAGTTAGATACCAGAAAGAGAAGAAACTAAGACAGCTCTGAAGAGCAAGATCTAATGGGTAGGAATTTGGTTTTATTTTGTTTTTGTATAGTCTTTGGAATAAGCAGAATTAATCATTTTGGTGTTTATGTGAAGGGTTCCAAGGAGACAGATTTTTATTTGCTGAGCTCTTGTCAAATGCCCATTCCCCTTGGCAAGGGCAGGAAACGAACTTCAGTTAACAGCCCCGCCTAGCCCTTCCCAGTGTGTGTGTGTGTACATGTGGGGTGGGGGTTGGGGAGTGCATTTCAGCAAAGCAAAATCAAGGTGCTCCTAACAAAAGGGTCTTGTTCACTAGGGAAGCAAAAAAAAGTGATATTTAGTACACCATTTCTTTCAAACTTTAATGTACACACAGATGGTCTGAGAAACTTGTTAAAATACAGATTTAGACTCAATGGGTCTGGTGGTAAGACCTGAGATATCACAATTTATTTTTAATTAATTAATTAATTATTGCTATTTTTTTTTCGGAGAGAGGGGAAGGGAAGGAGAAAGATATAGCAGAGAAACATCAGTCAGTTGCCTCTCAAATGTACCTCGACTGGGGACCAAATCCACAATCTAGGAATGCACCCTGACCTGGAATTGAACTAGTGACCTTTCACTTTGTGGGAGGATGCCCAACCAACTGAGCCATGCTGGTCAGTGCAAGATATTGCAATTTAATAACTTCCCACATTAAGCCATTGTTGCGGTCTGAGGACCACACTCTGAGTAGCAAAACACAACATCATTTTTTTAAGAAAAATGTCTCTTAACTATCTCATATTCATTCTTTTTCTTGGTACCTTCAGATGATGTGAGCTTTGGAAACAACTTTGATCATTCTAAGACATTACAATGAAGAGAGATTTTTTTCACACAGAAAAAAGGAAGTGACCTTTTTGTCAAAATATTTTAAAATTTGAATTAAACAAATGTTTCCTATACACCAATAATCATAAAATAGAAAATGCAATGAAAAAAGATGCTGATTTGATAAGTAGCAGCATTTCAAATAAGTGTGTGTGTGTGTGTGTGTGTGGGGGGGGGAATTTATTATCCCAAAATGGTGTTGAGGCAGTTGACTGACCATTTGGAAAAAAATAAAGTTACAGCCCTGCCTCACACTACACCTAAAACAAAATAA
>VMDR010029222.1:0-12836 GCA_007922815.1 Macrotus californicus | reverse complement strand
ATGACAACAAACTCACAGTTATTAACAACTGAACCTAAAACAAAAACAAAAACAAACAAAGCAAACAATTAGAACAGGAACAGAATCACAGAAATGGAGATCACAAGGAGGGTTATCATTAGGGGAGTAAGTGGGGAGAGAGAGGTAAAAGGTACAGGGAATAAGAAGCATAAATGGTAGGTAGAAGATAGACAGGGGGGGGTTAAGAATAGTATAGAAAATGTAGAAGCCAAAGAACTTATATATATGACCCATGGACATTAACTAAAGAGGGGGAATGTGGGTGGGAAGGGGTGTGCAGGGTGGAGGGGAATATAGGGAGGGAAATGGGACAACTGTAATGGCATAATCAATAAAATATATTTAAAAAAAAAAGAAGGTGAATAAAAAAAATACAAATATGCAAGGATATACAGCATCTGAGTTGGACCATCTGAATTAGATGAGGGTTCTTGGAAAGCCACTCACAGGAACTGGCTCCTACGTTCACTTCTAAAGAGTAGGTAGAATTATGCCGCCAGTTGGTTTGCGATGTTGCCAGCTGAGTGGGTGATGTTACCAATCACAGAGAAGCAGTGAGAACAGTTGGTATTGACTGGAGGGGATTGAGTGGGAAATGTGGGACACAAAGCGAAAGTAAAAAATCCAAGTAAAGGTTTCTGTTGACATTTGTATATTTAGGCTTTGGGCCTGAGAAAGAGACAATGTTCAGAATTACAGGTTTTGGAACCATCTTTGGATAAAGGTTAGCTGAAGCCCTGGGTACTGATGAAGCTGCTCAGCAAGAGAAGTGGAATGAGAAGGAAGGAAGTACCACATGTGAATTCTGGGCAACACCACCATTGGGGGTTAGTGGAAGAGCTCATGAAGGACCCTGCAGAGTGGCCAGAAAGTTGGAAGGAAGATCAGGGATCAATCACCTCATAGAAACCAGGGAAGAGACTGGGAAGTGTGGTTACCAGTGTCAAACACCAGGGAATTCAGGTAAGTGAACGCGGGATGACACCCCTTTGGTTTGGCGCAGAGGAAGACAGCGGGACTCCGGCAGGTCAGATCGGCAGCAGCCCCCTGAGGCGGTAGCTAGTGCAGGGATGATGAACCGGGGAGTAGGGGAAGCAAATGTGCCGCAGAAGTGCCGGCTCAGCTTCGGCAGAGTGAGGAAGGAGAAGGTGCAGCCTCTAACTGGACAGAGGTATCCAGCCGAGGGAGGCTACCGTTGGGTTTTATTTCATCTGCAGCGTGGAAGACTTGGATACTGAGACATGGTGACTGAAAATAGGAGTTCCTTGGAGGTATTGTAGACCTGCCTATTCCAAGCACAGTATTTTATGCATGGCTAATTATTAACAAATATTGTGTAGGATGAATTGTTTCAAGTCAGTAGTTTCATCTCTGGACCCACTCAAGGACAGACCCATCAACCAAACTTAAAAAATAGCAGCAATCATCACGTTCGTTGTCAGACTGCTGTGGGTCAGACGCTAGAGACACACCTCATAGACCCTATCTAATGTAGCCCTTTAACACTTCTGTGAGGATGCTGTCGTTATTATTAGTAAGGGAGCCCTTTTGCACTGTTGAGGGGAGTGCAGACTGGTGCAGCCACTGTGGAAAGCAGTATGGAGGTACCTCAGAACATTAAAAATGATGTGCCTTTTGACCCAGCGATCCCACTTCTGGGAACATATCCAAAGAAACCCAAAACACTAATTTGAAAGAACATAAGCACCTCTATGTTCACTGCAGCGTTATTTACAATCGTCAAGATATGAAAGCAGCCCAAGTGTACAACAGTAGATGAGTGGATAAAACAACTATGGTACATTTTACCTGGCCATTAAAAAGAAAGAAGAAAATCTTACCTTTTATGACAGCATGAATGGACTGGAGAACATTACGTTAAGTGAAATGAGCCAGTCAGAAAAAGAAAAATACCACATGATTTCACTCCTATGTGCAATCTATTGAACAAACTGAACCAACAAGGAAAACAGTGACAGACTCATAGAGATGGAGAGCAGGATGACAGCTAGTTTTGTGGGGGACGTTAGGGGGTGGAGGGATTAAGCAAAAAGGAGAAAGGACTCATGAACAGGGATGACAGTGTGGTGACTGAGGGGGAGGAGGGTATAAGGGGACTAAATGGTAATGGAAAAATACAATAAAAATTTTAAAAGAAAGAAACCAATGCGTAGAGAAGAAACCTATTTGTACTCATTTCTAGGAATTCAAAATAGAAAATGCTAAATCTTTGCTCACTCCCCTCACAATTCACTGCTGTATCACCAGCACCCATAAACAGTACCAGACAAGTAGTACATTTTCAATAAATATCTATTCAGTTAGTAATAAAAACACTTATGTATCTCCAACTCATACCCTGCAATTTCACAGATACTATAACTATTCAAGACTCACATGCCAAATATTAGATAATCAAAGATAATCATTTGGACGTCGGTCAGGATTTTACTGATGGCAATTCAGCTTGAGGCGGAGAAAAAGAACTGGAGCAGTTGGGTTTGCATCACTAAAATCTCTGTGCCCATATATTAACACTACTGATGCGGGACCACACAGTTGTTTAGATTGTGAGAAGTTCATCACAGGAAGAAAGCAGGTGTCTCTGCCACATGGCTAACAGACAGTGTGGATGGGCTTCAGATATTAGTGTTCTAATTAATAAAACATAACTGTATTAATCAGAAACACAGCTTCTGATTTCCATAATCATTGTGGTGCACAGGAGCTCAGCACAAAGAGGAAGCCTCTCATGGAGCATTACACAGTCCAGCCTTTATTCATTTATTTGTACACAGTTTCAAGCTCTCCCATGCACACTTGTGTTCTGGCCACATTTTTAAATATATTTTTTATTGTGGATTTTGGTCAAAAAATTGTGTGTACTTTGGACTTGGACAGTCCCTGAAATCCTGCCAGCCTGTGAGCACATCACAACCAGCACAGATACCTGGGACGTGCCTCTGAACAGCCTCTTTTCGTCACCGCTAATGTCGACTCCCACCTCGTGACTTATCGCTAGACTTTCCCTCCCATCTCCCGTCAGCTGCTCTAGCTCCTGATCCCCTTGCTGGATGGATTCGATATGGCAAAGACTGAGGTGGAAAAAAAGTAACAACAACAACAACAAAAAAGCCCCACCACTCAGGGTCACAAGACTCTGAACTGCCTGTGGTGGCAGGAAATGCAGTCTAGAGAGCTAGAAATGGAGAAAACAGAATCAACTCTTGACCCTCCGTCCTCAGGCATGGGAAAGTCTTGGGAAAGACAAAGGGAAAGAATGTGAGAAAGAGAAAGGATAAGGATGTGGCCAAGAGGAAGCAGGAAAAAGGGGAAAAGGGATCATTACAGCAGAGAGAAGGAGGATGCATCCAAGCATTTCGAACTATTAGAGTTCTCCAGAGAAATGAAGCCGATAGGATTTTGTAGTCTCTTCTCTCTCTCCCTCTCTCTCTCTTTCTCTCTCTCTCTCTATATATACACATATATGTATATATATTCTTGAATATATATATACACACACACACACACTCTTGGATATATACTCTTGTGTATATATTCTGTACATATCCTTTTTATATTCTATATTCTATATATATATATATATCTTCTATATATTTATAGAGATATATTCTATATATACACACATAGTCAAACCTCAGTTCCTGAACATCTTGGTTCTCAAACAATTCGCTTCTCAACCAAGTTGTCCAAGGAAAAAATGTCTCAGTTGCCCAACAAAACTCAATTCTCTACCCCACAACCCTGTCATACTGATACCTATATGATTAGTCACATGTTTCTCAGGCAACAGGAAATTTGGTTTTCGAACAAATCGCTTCTGGAGCAGTTTTCCAGAGTGAATTAAGTTCAAGAACCGACGTTCCCCTGTATGTGGAATTGGCACATGAGATTGTGGAGGCTGGCAAGTTCGAAATGGGTGGGGCAGGCCAGCAGACTAGAGGCTCAGAGAGGAGCTAATGCTGCAGTTCACATATGAAGATGCTTTCTTTTTCAGGGAGGTCAGTATTTTTCTACTAAGGCCTTCCACTTATGGAAGAGGCCCACCCACATGATGGCTGGTCACTAGCTGCACTCAAAATCTACTAATTTAAATGTTATTCTCTTTAAAAATAATTCCTTCACAGAAACATCTAGAATAATGTTTGAACAAATATCTGGGTACAGTGGCCCAGCCAAGTTGACACACAAAAGTAACTGTTGCCCACCTCAGTTTCCCTCTGCAGCAACCCTCCTAAAAGGATTCAAATGAGTATTCCTTTGGGGACGTCATAGAACAGGAAAGGAAGGAAGAAGCCCCTGTACCTCCTCCCCAAACAGTTTGACCATAGGCAAGCTAATGCCTAACTTTTAGAGTTTAAAGAATTAAAACTGCAAAACACTTTGGAAGAATTAGTGCTTTTGTGTGAATGGATTTAATGGAAGTGCAATTTGTTGTTCTCTTGCATTAGAGGGGGAAGAGGCTCTAAAGCAGGGTGGCATGGAAACATGAAATTAGATGCCTCAGAGAATGAGAGGAAAAGATTGAGTTCAGAGAGGCCAAAATAAGTTTATAAGACTCATGAGTGTACACACGGCTTCAGTTTATCTAGCTCTACTTTGGGCAAAAATATTAGAATCTAAGTACAATAAGATCAGTCGCAGGCAAAGACGTGGAAGTGCCGCCTGGAAACTGGTGAGGTAGAAAGGAAATTGGGAGAAGATACTGCAGGGCAAACCCTAGCTGTAGAGGGAAAAATGAACCCAGCCATGTCTCATCTCACACTCAGTGATCTCAATTGTTCTTTCAAAATGAAATCGGGAGTCTGCCTGTATCGTGTTCCCCAATGGAACATCATCCCACAGACTCACTGTTATGTGGGAAATCTCCAACCATCAATTAATGAATGGAAATATCAGCGCATGTCCCATCACTCTAAAACTGAGCTCAAACACTGTTTGGACCTCTTGCCCTTCCATCAGAAAGACTGAACTACTGAATACAGAACACCAGAGAAAAGGTTTAGACTCTGCTGCTCCTACTGCCGCCAATAATAATAATAATAAATTCTTACTAAAAGCACTTCACATACCAGATTCTGAAGTAATTGACTTCTACAGATAATCTCTTTTAGAGCCCAAGAACCCTAATTTTACAGGTAGAAAACAGAGGCTCAGAGAGGGTGACTTGTACAAGATCAGTGCCAGGGGGCAAGGCCTCCCCCTAAGGCTTTTCCTCCTCACCATGGGAGTATCAGAGTTCAGTGCTTTTGGCATAGAGGAAGTCCCCTGATTAAGAAACTGGGAATCCCGGGGTGTGAGAAGCACAACTGTTGTGGTGGAAGAGGGCGTTTGGGGTGAGGCCAGGAGCAAGGGTTGCAGATGGCAGAAGGAGAAGTGAATGAGACCTACGGAGGGCAAGGGGAATGCCTGTGAAAGCCCAGGCCGCTTCAGCTGGGATAAAGCAAGCCTGTGAAATAGAGCCCAGTCTTCTGCTCTATTTCCCACCGCCTCCCTCCCCCTCTCCATCTGTCTGTCTCTTCCCTTTTCCCTCTCCCTCTGTCTGTTCTCCTCTTGCAAATCTTCATCTGCTAATTTCCATCCAACACGTTTATGAATTAATTCCAACACTTTTCTCTCTCTGTCAAGATATCCCACTTTCTAACCTCCCCCACCCTTTGGCAATGCATGCATTTTCTTCCACAGACTTTTTTTGACAACTCGCAGACGGAGTTATTTGCTTTGACATCTTTGAGTATGCAGTGAACCCATGTCCCTGAGGGTCTACAGAGAAGAGAAACCAGGGTGCAGCTGGGCAGCCTTGTAGGCAGCCGTGGGGAGGGTTGAGGGAGGGGGGGCGGGAAGAGGCTGGAACACAGGCCTGTGGGAGGGGAGGCAGGGAAGCTCATCCTTGCCTCTGGCTACCAGCAGCAAAGACCCCTGGATTCCAAAGTCAGGCAGATGCGACTTTCTCCTGAGAGGGGCAAAGATTTGTCAGAAATGAATCCTCATCACTCTCATCTTAATTAACACAAACTAATGATGCTGGCCAGGGGGTTCTAAAAATAGTTTTCTTAAAAGTGTATAACCTGAGACAAACACGCACACAGCACAACCAGCTATCTCCCAATCTTTTTTTCCATTCTGAAATGCCTATCCTTCCAGGCACCTTGAAGCAATTGAGGAATAGATTCTGAGATTTTCACACCTTAAATCAATCAAGAATAAGTGCATTTTAAGGATGATCAACAGAAAGAAATGGGTAGTTCTAAAGAGCCGATGAAATAAGCAAATAGTGTACAGAGTGCTGGACGTGGTAGTTTTTGTATATATGTTTGATAGATAAATGGGCTGGAGGTGGGTTCATGGATGCATTTAAGGTGGAAGAGCCAACAGTATGCTCTATGTAGACATGGCAAGGGGGGGGCGGAAAGCTAGTGCCAAGCATATGGATATGAGATATAGGTAACTTTATTTTATAATTATGTCCAAAGAGTGATAGCTGCAAATCCACACCAAGAGCTGGTGTAAAGGGAATGAGCAGATCAGAGTTTCCAACTTTTGAAATGTCAGTTTGGGTCTCCTGCTTTTTCTCTCAACTGGAAAGTAAGCCATTGGATCATATGATCTGCAAACCCCCATTAAGATGAAGTAGCCTGTAAACCCATGCTCATCACTGGACCACTGGCTTTCCCAGGGAAATGTTCACACTTGCATCTCCCTCTGCGTTTTCCTGCACTGTTTCTCCTATCTGAACCCCCTTCCTCTGCAGATCAAATTCAAAGCTCATTTTCAAGGCCCAGCTCAAATGTCACTTTCCCTGGGCAGTTTCCCAGTTTCCAGGTCATAAGTACTTCCTCCCCACTCTGCACCCTCTCAGAATTTTATCCTTCCCTGCTATCTTCTTACTAGAGCACGTTTGACCCAGTTGGGTACAGGACACTTTCTCTTGCTAATTTATTGAGAATCAGACCTCTCTCTACTCTCAGCACGGAGCACAATGCTTAGCAAAGAGTATGTGCTCAGTAAAGGTTGCTAAATGAATGAGCGTGACACTTCTCTGCAGGAGGTTCATTTCCTTAGTGGCATTTGTTTTTAACTGGATAAAACTGCACAATAGAGGGCAGAGGAGGCTTCTTGATGAATCATCTCAGGAAGAAACTTGAACAAGAGGAAAACAAAGCTCAGAAACTAGCCCAGTTACCGTCTCCCTTTTGCTGTGGGTTCTCCCTGCCTGTACACCCTCCCCCCACCAAGGGGAAGACAGCATTTCACAGACAAAGGAATGTGGGTCTGGGAGCTCACGTTTCTTTGCCATTAGCAAACTCCCACATGGTAAACAGACTAATTTTGCTCCTACATCAGCAGTTCCCCTAATCAGTGATTTCCACTCAGCTTGAGGGAAAGATTTTAAGTCTAGACAATAGTGAGAGAATGGAAAATTGTAGTCCAACGGAAAACCCTGGTTGTTATTCTTATATTTGACATTGAGAGGGCACCAAATGAAGTACATGGCCATTTATTCTTTACAGCTACTTCTTCGATGTGCAGATTCATCTTTAAAACCAGTTTCCACACAGACCCTAGCTTTGCTGTTGCACCTGTATCATTCCGACCTGAAAGGCAGCCTATGTTCCAGAGAAGACCCCACCAAAGTTGGGGAGGACCACTATTTGGATTTATTCACTGGCAGGTACATAATTGCATTCAAATTTTTAATCTTTCTCTTATTTTTGTACAATATTTACTTTAAATCAAGAGCTCTCCACCATCTTAGTGCTTTGCTTCAGCACCTCTAACCTCAGGAGCATTGCAGCACCCCCACCCCCAATCTGCCTTCCGAGTTGGTGAGAAACAGACAGAGCCAGTTCCATCTGCCCGACAGCACAGCAACCTTGCTTGGCAGAGTCCCTGGGGATTTACGAATGGGGAACTACAGCTGTGATGCTTGACACTGCCCCTGTGCCCCAAGACAGTGGACACTGACATGACATTAGCCACTCCACATTTAGGACCTCAAAGGCATGGCAGGGTGGCTTCAGGTTACTTGGGTAACCACTGTGGCATACAAAAAATTTTGGATATGAAAGGCCTCGGGCATCTTTGCTATCCTGAAGTTAATGCTAAAAGCTCCTGTGTCTACGCCTGATATGTGGTCATCATGTTTCATTTGGAAAATTTCATGGATGTGGGAATCACGTCATCATGGTTGGCCTTACAATAATGACCAGAAGGCCCTGCTGCCAGATGTTCTTCCTAGTTCCATTTACTTTATACTCTTCTGACCTAGCAGAGGAGAAATATGAGGTAGGCAAGGATGCCAAGCTTTAGGCTGTCAGTAAATATTAATCCTTCTTTCTATTACAATTACTGTGTTATTATTACTAATTGTGGTTGTGGTTGTTATTCATTTTATTATTTTTTATTATTATTTTATATTTGAACATGGTCCCTGCCCTCACTACACCTTAGAGTTAGGCACCTGAGAAAGTTAGGGTCACCAGCTGTGTCTTAACCCCTCTGGACACACTTGGAGTTGAGTTTATTTCCCATCGAATGTCAGTTCAGGTCAGTGAGTGTGCACTGCAGCATCCAGCCTGGGCCCATTCTGCAAGCGGCAGTTGTGTGGGTGAGGAAAGTCTTCAGAGGCTAGTGGATAAATCTTTCCATGCTAAAGCCAGAGGGTGGAGAAGCAAATTGCAAGTGAGGTTGGAGAAGAAGAAAACATGGATAAAAGACTCCTTTATGCGCAGGCCTTGTCTGAATAATGCAGATTCCAAAGATGTGTGACATGCTGATTAAAGAAGAAGTGAGAATCGCCAATGAAAAGCTGGACTCTTAATCTCCTTCAACAGTGCTGCTTTTCATAAGGCACATGTTATGGACAGAATGTAACAGATATTAGCATGACATTATGGTAAGAGCATGGACTTTGGCATCCTTCAGATTTGGGCTCAAATCCTGGTTTCCCCATTGAGTATATCAACTGAAGGCATATCTCATAAACTCTCAGAGCTTTAGACTTCTCATCTGAAAATTGAGAATAGTAACAGCATCTGTATAAATTGGCTGTGAGGAGATTGCATGAGATAAAATATGGAATGTCTAGGACCTTTGTTAAGAGTACTGTTGGCCCATTTCAACTGCAACTTTCTCACTGTCTTGGTACCTTTTCTCCTCCTTCTTTTGTCCCCACATCACTGCTTGCAAAGCTCAGCCAATTCCCATCTTCCCATGGTCTTAAAGTCCTCATTGAGGTTCTCTGAGGTCCTCATCAGGTGAAGTCAATGATACAATTTAACACATCACGGTGTGTAAGTAGCATTCCTATCTGCCGTGCAGATTCTATCACGCCTGTTTGAAGGCCAGACAGGAAGGTATTCTTATATCCATTTGAAAATTTAAAAATTGAGACTCAGTAGTTAGTGTGACTTGCTCAGCAAGTTAATGACACACAGCCAGACACGAAGTGGAAAATTCAAACTCAGGTCGTTTGATTTCCAATCCCTGCTTTCTTGCCATTAGAATATGCTGTGTTTCACTTCCTTGTTTCTCAGAATGTCCTTCTTATCTTTCTAATTAGATGGCTTGTTTTTTCAGGATATAATCCATTTCCGCTTTTCTTATTTGTCACTGCTCTCTGCAGGGGTGTCACACTATAGGAAAATAAGCTCAGATAACCAGAGTTTAAATCTAGATCCTACCACCTCCAAGTTGTGCAACCTAGAACAAGCTATTTCTCACGAGCCTCATTTTCCTCACGTGGAAAAACAACAAGAAGAACAAAAAAGTAGCAGCCCCACTTTTTAGGGTTGCTATTAGGATTAAATTAATTAGGGTTGCTAATAGGATTAATCCTTTTTAAGTACTTAGTACAGTTTAATCATGATGATGGCCTATGTAGAGATGAGCTACTTGTGATCCTCTTCAAGGAAACACTCACTGGCTCAGCTGCTGGCAGTGCCATGGGGGATGTCTGCATGTGCAAGGCGATGCCGCCCTGAGGCCACACCCTTCCGGGGTGGCCCCCTTCCTATGACTGATCCAGGCAGAGTCTAAAGGCCTGACCACCTCTACCTAACCTGAGACAACCCTGATCTTACTGAGTCATGTCTTAGCTTCTGCTCATCTTGCCTCTACCTTCCCCTTTCATAATTGTTGATACCAAGGGAATTTCCTAATCAGCATTTTATGTACTAAACACCACCTCAGAGAACTCAACTTGGAAAAGCCCTAATTATTATCACCATCAAGAACAATAGCAGCTTTTCCAAGCTTCTGAGTACACACATGTAAATTTACCTTATGAAGTTGCTGAGAATTAGATTAATACACCGCATGTTCGTGCCTCGAAGAGTACCCCACCTCTAGTGGACTTCAATCTGACGGGGCTGGCACAGCCATGGGCACCGAGTAGAGAGTTCTCTGCATACTTAAGGGTCAACTGACCCTTGAGTGACATGGGCCAGAGGTAACAAAGCACAGCAGCAATGCTCTATGAGAAAGAAGCCACATGACGACCAGGCTTTCTCAATACCAGAACCGAGACGTTGTCATCCCAGGTATCTCTGCCTCTTGAACCCACATTGTATGGCAGCCCCTTCATTTTCATTAAAGCACCAGAGTGGCTCATGAATATTTGTAAAGGTCCCAAAACTATTTTGTACATATTATTATTTTATCATGGCTGAAACATTTACTTTTTAAATTCTTAATATTATATCCTCACACCAAGGGGAATGTTTTAAACACTTGCTTAAAATCTTTTGTGAAAAGAGGAAGCATAAAAACAAGTAAGTAAAAATGAATAATTTGGCCATAATAGGTCCTCAGTTTGGATTAGAGATGTCTTATGTGTCTATTTAATTTTAGCATTGCCAGGTCTCTCCTAATGTCACGTGTTCAATGGGAAAGCAATCATCACATCCAAACAATGCATTCCCCAGTGTGCATACCTACTCCAAATCCATCCCACTTTACCTGACGGCTTTTCAACAAATTGTCTCAGCCCTCCTTCCTCTCCTGGGTAGAAATACAGAATCTTTAAGGTCTCCTCACTTTCACTATGAAAGGGAAAGTCAATACAACTCTGCCAGACCCAGCAAAGCCTGAGCTGACCCTGAGCTCTATGAGATGAAAACAAGTCCCAACGTCACTGCAGAAAATCAAGCAGGCCAGACCTCAAGCCACTCAGTTTCTACCACATGTGAGCAGTGAAACTACATTGAGCCCTGGTCAAAAACTGTGGGAACTGATGGAAAGAAATGAGTCAGGAGATGGGTTTCCAAGATGAATGAACCTATAGACAACAAGGGTAAGAAAGAGACAAGTCACTATGATTCATACATTCTTTTAATAGCTGAGGTTGTTGGTGCTAAATGAAAGGAGATAGTCTGGAGATAATCTAGGTTTATAGCTGGTTGTTACTGAACGGCACAATTGCTAATAAGAAAATGCAGGGAGAGTGAAGGTAGAAGACAAAATCTTGGAGAGTAGCAGCATCCAGGAGTGAGGCAAATAATATGAACCAGTGAAGAAGATGGAGAAAGTAGCTTCAGAGGTTTAGATTGAGAACCAAGAAAGTGTCAAGAAAACTAAGAGGAAGAGAAAGTCAAAAATGTGTGAGCAATTCTGCCCTATGATGCCAAATCAAAGCTGAAGGATAAACATTAACCACTACTGCTGCCAATTAGCAGACCATGTTTTTTTGTTTGTTTTGTTTTAAAGATTTTATTTATTTACATTTACAAAGAGGGAAAGGGAGAGAGAAAGAGAGGGAGAGAAGCATCAATGTGTGGTTGCCTTTCACGTGCCCTCTACTGGGGACTTGGCTGGCAACCCAGGCATGTGCCCTGACTAGGAATTGAACCAGTGACCCTTTGGTTCGCCGTCAGTGCTCAAGCCACTGAGCCACACCAGCCAGGGCAGCAGACCATGTTTTTGAGCTTGAAATGAGGAGACAACACTGCTGGAGTGAGAAGCTAGCTAAAAAGTCAATTGGAGAAAGAGAATAGAAAAACATATAGGCTATCATTTCAAGAGGTTTAGACTAAAAAGAAAGAACAACTTGAAGGTGAGGAAGTACTGAGAAAAGGATGTTATTGTCATTCCTGTTGTGTGTTTGGATTTTAATTTATTTTGGAACTTAAGTGTATTTGTAGATGTAGAGGAAAAACAAGCAGCAAATAAGTTATTTTTTAAGAGGAAATAATAATACTGTGACACAACAGGACAGAGGGAAATGTATATGAAATTCAGGTGATGTGCTTGGAAACATGTTAGTGCTCCCTTGCCCACTGTGATAATGAATGGACAAGTGCAGCAGCCCTCACCTGAAAAAAGCTCTCAGAGATGAGTGTTTGGGTCGCACTACTAGGGAAGCCATGGACAGCAGCAGAGGTACCAGCTGAGAGTGAGAATATCTAGAATGGAGTGTGGAGGACAAAGATGATGGGTATCTCTTCTAACCCCAAGACCAGCCACAGAGGTGGGGACTGTGGCTTATCACATCAAAGTTCTTCTTCTAAGTTTCTTTCAGGAGGAAAGTCCCACCAGAATCCTGGAGACATTGATCTCTCAACGTTTGTGAAGCAATAGATCTGACAGCTTTGCAACAATCACCACCATCAGTTTTAGAATATTTTCATTGTCCCCAAAGGAAAGATCATACCATCTAGCTGTCGTACTTAAGAAGGGTTTGTCTAAATGAACATCACAAAGATTTACTCCTATATTTTCTTCTAAGACTTTCATAGTTTTAGCTCCATATTTAGGTCTCTGGCCAATTTTGAGATAATTTTGTGTATGGTGTGAGT
>VMDR010029221.1:0-12828 GCA_007922815.1 Macrotus californicus | reverse complement strand
GTTGGGCCAGTAATATTGTTGAAACTTTTTTTTCTGTTTTCTTTAAATAATATTTAGCATTGACAGCTATATATAGCTATGATTATTGCAAGAAAATCTGATATTTGTGGAGAATTGGCCTTATAACTGCATCATTAATCATATACAGCATATCAATTTAAACTAATCATAATGTGATACAGTCCTTTAGATTTTGGGAATCCTCTTCATTTGTTTTTCATTGTGGAAGACAGACTTCATACATTCTGTAACAATTTGTAATGACTGTTGTAGTCACCTAAAGTTAAGGAACGATTACGCTCTGATATAAAGAATCAGTTGTTGGGGGCATGTTCTCAAAAGTTAGCGTGGAAATACCATTTTGTACAGTAATTTTAGACAGCAGAATATCAATAACACCAACAAAAGCACTCTCACACCTGGCCGATTTTAGAACAGAAGCTGATGCTTTGAAAATAACCCATTTCTACAAGGCAAATGTGATTTATGATAACCTGAGACACGAATATGACGAGAACCACATTCCATTTGAAGTTATTGTGCCACCCCCTGTAAGCAGTGCTCTGAAGTGGATCAGTAGAACTCGGTCCTTTGTAATGGACAGTAACACAGGCACTAATGGGACAGATTTCATTAAAAGATTTTTGATTTAGGAGAGAGTTAAAGTCCTATCATGTTTTGAAATTGCTGCTGACTTAGTCCTGGCATCTGATCTTTTCCCCCCTACCATCACCATCTCCAGTTTCTGTGTGTGCTTGACATTGCTGTGGTAACCCCGAGGGCTGATGGAATTCCCTGCATCTCTCTTCACAGAGGGCGACGAGACAGGAGTGATGGATAGTCTGCTGGAGGCCTTGCAGTCGGGGGCCGCCTTCCGCGACCGAAGAAAAAGGACACCGAAGTCAAAAGGTGAACGTTATACTTGTTTCATGTTACTTTCTAGGGAACTATCACAAAGAACAACCCTTTTATACTTTTTAATTCTTTTAAAGTCATATGTCAAGAATGTAGTGCTGTGGGCAACATCTCTTCAGAAGTTTCATAAGTTTTCTTAATCCTTCCCTTGCGATGACAAATGTCAGAGGGAGAAGCATTCCAGTTGGCCGGTGTCAGTGGCACATTACAAATCAATGCGCTGAGCCTAGGAAATGCTGATTAGTGTGACAAGTCTCATCTAAAGAACCATATGCACTTTCTCCCAGTGGAGTTTACAGCAGCATAATTAAATGGCAAGTAAAAGTCATAACATTATTGCTTTGCTTCCAGAAATACTTAACCTTGGAAAAAATACTGTTACACTTCTTGAGATGAACAGACCTCTATATTAAGTTTCTCTTCTATTTTTTTTAACAGATATTCGTCAGAGTCTCAGTCCAATGTCTCAGAGGCCTGTTCTGAAAGTTTGTAACCATGGTAATAAATAGTATTCATAAGTTGCACATTCTTCTTATCTACTTTTATCCTGTTGATCTGCGATTTTAGTAGGCTGCTATGAAGTTCTCAAGTTTCAATATGACTAAAATAGTAAAAATGTGGATCTTTGCTATGAGATTGTGTACTCATTCTGCATCCTGACATTATTGCCTTGAGGTAGTGTCTAGGGTTCTTCTTTTAGGTCTTGAGTGAATGTTTTCATTGTTATTATTATTATCATTATTATTATTTGAAGTTACCTCACACATTTCTGATCAGTGTTGTTCTGTGTATTCTTTCAAAAGCATTATGCTCTCATAAGACTGTATTAAGTAGTGGATTTACTTTATCAGGATACAATTTGAAGTGTTGAATCTGTTACCTGTTGTACTCTACCATATTTGCCAGTGCAGTTTGAAATACTGTGACCAGCATTTTGCAAAATCGTAATAGAGACGAGCTTCATGTGGTATTATGGACAGCTGTGCTAGGGTCAGTACAAAGAAGGTAAGTGGACTTAGTCTCTACTGTTTATGAGATTGAGTCCTTTCAGATATCCCTAACCACCTCCTACACACCTATCTCAGGTTGCCAGTTTGTGTTGACTGGCTTTTATTTACTTTGGTTCCCTTTTTCTCACTGTTACATTTTATGGGATCTGCTTACCTGCCTTTGTCAAAAACAACCTTATCCACTGCAGTTGCCATTTACTCAGAGTGGGAGTGTCACCAAAGCCCACCAGCTTTGTAAATGGGAAAATACTTGACAGATTCCATTTAAGGGTTGTTTGGATATAGATGAGTTAAGTAATTAAGTTCTAGTTCTAATGTGTACCTAAAAAGAGAAACATTTTTAGGAGAGCCTAAAAAAGTTGTGAGGCTATGAGGTAAATAAAAAAATGACAGGGATATAATGATCTCTTACTAGCTGTGTATTCCCGATTGCTCAAGGTAAATGAAGCACATTTGGTAAAAACCTGCAGCAAAATTTTGCATAGATCTTTGGACTTTTTTCAACAGTATGTTTTTGGGGAGGGTGTTTGTTTTGTTTTATTTTGTTTTGTTGTGCTTTTTGCTTTTCACTACTCTAACAATAGGGGAAATGAATTAAAATAAATCAGAAAAATTTATTGTGAATAATTAATTTCTAATTTCGGGTCAATGATCTAGAGCAGGGGTGTCAAACTCATTTTCACCGGGGGCCACATCAGCCTTGCGGTTGCCTTCAAAGGGCTGGATGTGACTTTAGGAGTGTATACATGTCACCACTCCTTAACCAGGGGCGAGGAGCTCCACGCCAGGTGGACACAAGGTGCCGGGCTGATAAAACAAAGCGGAGGGACGGATTTGGCCCACGGTCTTTGTGTCTGTCACCTGTGGTCTAGAGTCATTGTGTCTTATGAAATAATGGCGAAGAGTGTAGAGGATATCCTCTTTCTGGACATTAGAGGTTATTTTGTTTTATAGATGAATACATGGAAACTCAGGCTGAAAACTTCTCAAAACTACACAGCTAGTAATTGACACAACCGTGACCATAACACAGTTCTGATCCCATTGCCTTTCTCTTTTGATTGCATACAGGTACTTAGATTGTTTTTTAATAGTAAAATATATCAAACAAACAATTCAGCCCACATTGAAAGTCTCTAAAAAACCACAGCCGACGCAGTGACCATGGTGTGCTTGTGATGGCACATGTCCTTCTGCTATGCTTAATTGTAGGTAAATGTAGAGGGAAGTTATTTAAGATGAATTGGGGCACTGACCCCAGGAACCCCAGTCCTTCTGTGGCTGCGATATTGGTTGTGTTAGGGCTGCAAAGGCTCATGTATAATTGCGTATAAATGGTGACATTTCAATCCACTTTGTAAAAGCAGACGAGAATTGCAATACTGTCTTTATTAAAGCTTGTGTGTACTATCTTAAGGCCTAAGGCTATTGAGATCATTAAGCTAGTAGGTTATACAGCAAGCCAAAGGATATATACCACAAATATCAAATTCTCTGTTGTAATATAAATGTAGTGGATTGACATGTTTTTGAAAGTTAATTTGTATTGCTATTTCTGCCGTGCTTTCCCTTCACATTTTTAAGCCAGTGAGAACAAAATTCAAGTGACCAAATTAATCTCTAAGAACTGTGAGTCTAAAGATAGATTTATTAGACTAGATGTTGAGAAATAAAGAATTTGATTAAGGAAAGTTATATTCATTGCAACAAGGATCATGATTATTTTTAGAAAAAGATGACATCTCAGTGTCTATTTGTAATCTTCTAAAAATTACTTGTTTTCTTTGAAAACTCAAGTATGTGATTGGAATGTAACAGGCAACCCTTTTTACTTTTTAATTTGCTTTCACATTCTGAAAAGTAATGTCTGATGTTTATTTTTTCTACAAGTATATAATTGTTGATATTATGTCATACACTGTTTTGAAAAGATTTATGAGAGTTTCTGCATGGTTAGTAAATGCCAAGCACTATGTTGAATGTTTTATCCATATCCCATTTAATCTTTTTAATATTCCTATCAATAGTCAGTACTTTTATCTCCATTTTATAGTTGGAAATAACCAAGGATTAGACAGGTCGGACAGTTTGCTTAAAGTCCTGCTGTCAAATTTCAAACCTGGGCCTGACTTCTGCATCCACGTTCTTAATCTCTCTGCAGTGCTGTGCTCTGAATATAGCTGCTCGAATCAGTACCCACTCTTCCCGTCCTTGAGCTGATGAGCCATTTGTGTACATTTTTTTCTTATGACATAAGGTTGAACTACTGAGATACAGACCCTCGGAGGCTTTCTAGCCTCCGGTGTGTCTAGCCTCTTTTTCCCCAATCGGACCACTAGAGAGCGCTCTTTTTTGCGTCTGAGGCTGGATTACAAGGCTGTACTGTCTTCTGGAACTAGGGCCACTTTTTATTCCTTTAATAAACTCTGTATTAAAACATCTATATTAGTTTTAATAAGTGTATACACTGAAAGATCACAGATGATGTAGATTATACATACACATTTAGAAACAGATATGTGTCTATATACCACTGTCATATTTTATTTTAGAATTGGAAAATTCTAAAGTGTCCTCTGAGACCTTGGTACATACTTATTTTGGCAAAAGATGACCTCAAGCATTCTCACTTCTGTGGGATTCAGAAGCACGGAGATTGTACACACAGAATAAGCTAGGTGTTCCCTAAAGCTATAGCAAAAATACTTTGGTTAAAGCCTTTACCTGTTTTATCTTTTGTTTTGCCTGTTAAGGTCTAGGCAGAAATTAAGTGCTGGCAGTTTTCCTTGCTAAATCTCCACTCATTAACTTAGCAAAATTGATTAAAACAACTTGATAGGCACTTAAGATACAGAGATACGCTTGAAGATTTCACCAACCAGGTGGAAGATAGATGAGTAATAATTCTCACCCTGTCTTTGCTTAGTGCCAAGTCAGGTGTAACACACAGACTCTTGGGAATATCAAGAAGTCTGAAAGACCAGTTCAGACCTGGTTTCTAGAAGGACCTGAAATCCAAGCTGAGTTTTGAGGGATAAGGAGAAATGAGGCCAAAAACCTGAGGACTAGGGTGGGTGAGCCAGGAAAGCAGCAACCTGTGCACCCTTTCTCAAAAGCTCCTTTTGAGCCCCATTCTGAACCCTGTAAAACTATATGCTCTATTCTCACATATGATTAGCTAATATAATAATGCTCTTATTAGCACCCCAGCCTTTCCCAATTTACGATATACATTTCCCTAAAAATATTCTTATTCAATGTCTGCCGCACTACACGTGAGTCCCTTGAGGGTGGGGGTAAGGCCATGAAGGAGGGTGTCTGACTTTTTTATTGCTGTAACCCCAGTGCTTAGCTGGGCTAGTGCCTGGTACATGGGCGTTTATTAGTAAAAATGAATTGAATAAACAGACATATTTAGGTTTAGGCTTGCATGGGACAATTAATGCATATTAAGCAAAATCAGATCTCTAGATATCACCCAAATAAATGGAATTTAATGTGCCAGTTGCTGAATCTCAGGCTGTGAACACAATTAACCCCTCACCTCCTCCCTAAAGTGTTATCTGAAGGAGATACTTGGTTATCACTGGCCCCAGATTCAATAGGTCGTGAGATCAGATGTGGAGGGTGTAGTTTAATCTCGATTGGATTATTCACTCCTTGGAAATGGAAGGTTACTTATAAATTCATACTTGATTTGGGTGTTAGTTAGCAAATCAACTGGCCTAGTTAAAAACAAAGCACCAGAGGGATGAGAACTGTATCAAGGGTCTGATGCTAGACCAAGAATATGGACTACTTAGTTTTTGAGCAAGAAAATGACAGGTTTGGGCACTTTGCCTGGAACTGAAGTGACAACCGTATGAGAGGAAAGAATCAAAGAGACTTTGTAACTACCTTGATGCTGACAGGGGTTGGCTGCAAGGGATCAGGAGAGAGTCAAAGAGCTCATCAAGGTTTGAGGAAGGAAGCCAGGTCTAGGCTCTGCTTGAGACCTTCATGGGAAATTGCTAAGGCTACATAAGCAAATGAGTTATCTAAAGGAAAATCTTTGAATCTGGAGAATGGTAAATCAAGGGCTAAACCTTAGGATTGAAGCCAGGTGAATAATGGAGTGAGTGAAAGGCAGAAAAAAGTTGAAGAAGTGGGGGGGAGATCACATAATAATGGAGCCTACATTAGGGTTGAAAGACAACGTTCAAGGAGTTGGTTTTCTTGTTTTGTTCTTCCGTTGTTTGTGTCTTTATTCAGTTCAGTAGTATACCACTGAGTGACTAGTGTCTTTCTCATCCTGCTCTCCAGGACATTTCCCCCCCTCTGCACTATATAGACTGTAAAATGCTTGTGACTAAGATTTCACACCTTATGGTGCATCTCCCTGTAACTTGATTGCATCCTTATTAGATAGTTCTCTTTTCATTAGTAGTATTTTGGAATTTTTTTCTCACTTAGATGGATATAGAGTAATCAGAAAAAAAATCTATAAACTATATGCAATTAAAACCCCTAATGATAAAACTATTTAACTGTGACAAAATAAGATAAAACATAATCAAAATTTTAGGCAAACAAATATTACACATTTTTAGTGAATATCCATAACCTAAACAAAATCTTGCTATATTATCTTTACACGAAATCAATTCTTAATAGCCTTAATTTGGATTTGATTATCTATTTTTACTCTCCCACTCATATATGGAGCTTTGAGAGACTTTTATAGAAATAAGACCGTATCGCCTCCAGGCACAGCTGCTCTGCCACTCTTAAGATTTGAAGTCAGAATTAAATGTGAAGCTAGCTAGATATTTTTGAATTAGCATATTTTTTTTCACGAAGTAACTCTAAGGAAGGCACACAGAACAGGCTTTGTTTTTGATGTATCAAAGCTTCACACATAACCATACCCCCTCACCAAACCAGTCAGTCTTGGGCTCCTTATTTCTTGACCTCCCTTTTTCTGAAACAGCAAGAATTTGTCTTGAGGCAAAATTATGAAATTTGTAAAATTTTCAGTGGTGTCTGCTGAGCACTGGCTGCCCTAAGGCTTCTTGAAAACAGTGAGGACAACGTGAATCCAGTCCTTGTCCGGAAAACCTTATCTATCAAAGTAGTAAATGTTGACAACCACCATTTCCATTTCTTTAAACTGTATCCTATTTTAAAGTATAAAGAGCATAAGGAATAATACAGTAAAATCATATGATTTTGCTAAATGTCACTGGCTTATTTTCTTGAGAATAGCTTTTGTTCTCTTTCTGATACACTTGTGCCTGTCAAATAAGCTAAGAAAGGGAGTTATTAAAACACTAATTGTTTTTGGCACCTTGCACTTGAGCTTTCGAGCAGAATCAAATGCTACCTGTCTCTGTGAAAAGACTTAAATATCTTTAAGGAGACTTTTCTAGGCCAGAACTGTAAAACAGCCTGGCTGATTTCACCTTTCACTCAGACCTCAGTCTCTCCTATTTACTATGTACTCAAGCAAAAGGAAGGAAGGGCTGCCACCTAGGTAAGGGTGCCCTGCAGGGAGAAGGGAGGGGCTAATTTACACTGCAGGCAGGACGACCTTTTGGCTCAGACATTATCATCCAGCCTCTTAAGCACGGAACAGGTTAGAAAATTCTTAAGTAGCAAGGACTTCAAGTTGTTTTAAAAGGACATTTATGTAAGAAATAGCCAATGTCTTTCATTTAATGAGCATTCACAAATGGATGCTGAAGGCTGGGACCAAATTTTGAGTGAAAAGGAGATGAAGAACTGTTAAGAAAAGTAATGCCCTTGACTTCCCTGAAATAGATGTTATGATTAATATGTCTCTTGTTCTGTTTGTCTGGAGTGGACTCTAAGCATTGTAATCTGTTAACATTTTTGGCTCACTCTCAACTTCTCCCATTGCTTGTAGCACAGGTCTGGGATCGGGTTTACATGGAGTCAGTGGATAAATGACTTTAGAAGTTCCTTGAATTCTGTACTTTTGATTTAGATTTTGTGTTTGGGCCTTTTTTTTCCCCCGGTGAAAGGATCTATTGATTTTTTTTTTTTCAAATTTCTCTTCCCCTGCAAAAAGAGATTGAAGAGTAATTATTGATTTTGCTATTTGATTACTGGTTTGTGATAAATTTTCTCTTTTCTACATATTATATTTTTACATGTATATCCTTAAAAGGGAGCCACTTTTACTGTAATTGTTTGTTATTTGAGAATAAACCTCCATTGCTATAATCACAACTATGGGAAATGTGTCAAATGATTGACAGATCTACAATTTTAGTAACAAATTGTTTCGGACCTCGTTAAGGTCCAGTGAAGTGGTGCTGCCATTGGAGGTTTACTTAGGACACAGGAAAGGGACAGCATCATCCCGACTCAGGATGGTCGTTAGTCTTACTGGGTCTCCCAGGCAGGAAGGTAGGCAGGCTCATCCAGGCCTATGCAACTTGGAAGAAAGGAGCAGGTAAGGGACAGAGGAGCCTAGGATGGAGCAGTCAGCAAAGCCATTGGCTTCAGAAGGGCTTGGTACGGAAAGGATGGAGGAGCACGTGGGTACAGATTGGCTTGAGGACACAGGTGTCATTGTCACCTCAGGAAGAGCAGTGTCAGTAGAATACTAGAAACTGAAGCCAGACAGCATTGATTGGAGGCATAGTGGAAGCTGTTATTTCTAGAAGCCTGGTTATGAAAGAAAGAGAAAATAGCTAGAAAGTAGGTGGCACTATAATGGGTTGATGGTTCAATGAGTGGGTTTGTTTCTTTGCTTTTGTGTGACATTGGCTTTACTGTCTTTGTATTCTGAATGGGAGGGATGAATATTGAGTGAGGCAGTAGTTAGGGTGAGGTTCTTGGGGGCTGGGACAGGAGAGCACAGGTGCGGAGAACCTGGACAGTAAAAAGAAAGGGTATACGGAGAGAAGTGCATGTAAATATTGAGTAAGGAAGAGTTGGAGGTCTCACCTGATAACATCTGTTTTTGCTGAGAACTAGGATGTAAGGTCTCCTCCTGAAAGTGACAGTCTCTGAGAGGGAAAGGCGGCCAAGAGCAATGGCGGACGGACGTCTCTTCCAGGGAGTGAGAAATAGCTGCTCTGGGAGACGCAAAATAATTTCTGCAGTAATGGCCCAGCTGAACAGGGAGACTGTAACTTGTGCAATGATAGCAGTCTGTAAAGTGTGAGGGGAAGGAAAGTCGCTGAGGTGCTTCCCCGGTTCTGTGACACAGGGCAGTTGGTTCCCCAATAGCCTGCAGGTACCAGAAATTAATGTCCAAATGTAACCATAGTGCTCACTCGTAAAGCAGAGCCATTCCATTTTTTAAAGGATAAGCTATTTCATATTTTAAAATAGCGCAGTAGTTACTTAGGAAAATAATGGATCCCCTGTTGGTGCGCTCTGCGCATTGTGTGTTTGAGCACTGAGTGTTACACGTGAGGAAGGCGTGTAGCAGGATAGCAGTGACCCCGATGCAGCTGGTTGTCTTTCAGGCGTGTGCCAGCTACATCACGTGTCTGACACGTTTTCCCACAAAACAACACTTGACACTGCACTCATTTTTTACAAGGTGCCATTGGGTTTATTTTTTTTTATATTTTTGTTGTATTTGCCCTCACTAAAGGTCAGTTTGGAGTAGCCACAGATACAGAAACTACTTTTTAAGTTTGTTGTCAGTATTAAAAATAAAGGTTTTGCAAAGTGCTTGACTGGCACATAGTAGTTACTTTAAAAATACCAGTAGTAGCCCTGGCCAGTGTGGCTCAGTTGGTTGTGGGTTCAGTTCCAGGTTGGGGCATATGTGCAGGTTGTGTGTAAGGGAGACAGCCAATTGATGCTGCTCTCTCTCTTTCTCTCTCTCTCTCCCTCATACTGATGTTTATCTCTCTCCTTTCCTCTATCTCTAAAAGCAGTGAAAAAATGTCCTCAGACAAGTATGGAAAAAATATTTTTATATACCAATAGCAGTTCTTATTCACTGACTATTTGTGAAGGCATAAAACTAGTCACATTTTTTAATCCTGTTTGTAGAGATCTTGAATGACCTGGCCATGCAGTCTGACCTTGAAAGCAGTGTGGAGTGGGTTTGGGCTTTAGAAGCAGACAGGCCTTGCTTTGACTTCTTAACGCACTAATAGGGTGACCCTAGCAAGTTATTTCAGCTTTGAATTTCCTTTTCCTCAGCTATAAAAAGAGAAATTACACTATGTGCTTTATTTGTAAGGTGAAATGAAAGTATCTGAGAACACTCTACTAAAATACCTAGAATTGAGTCGATATTCAATAAATTCAATATGTGTTAATTCCTCCTCATTCTTTCCTTCCTTCTCTACCACCCTTCTGTGATGCGTTTATCAACAGAAAGTGGAAAATTCTTCAGCATAGTGCCAGTGGTATGCAGAGCGGATGTGATCATGAGAGAGGTTGAAGTTCATTTTCTTACGGTGAATATTTTCACTTAAGTGAGATTTTTCACTTAAAGTGCAGTAAATATTGTGAACTATAGAAGAAAAAAAGTGAAAAAAGACTGTAGAGACTTTTGGTTTTAAAATACCATAATAAAGATGTTTTCCCCCCCTTTCACCACAAAACCAAAAAGAGGTGTAAGGAAAAACAATCTCAACTTCTATGAAATCCAGGTGTCTTTAATCTGGAACATACAAAGGCAGAATAGAGAAGAAGGGGATGCAGGAAGGAGAGAAGTGGAATGCAGGTGTATTCATTTCCAAGGCCTCCATAACAAATCACAAACTAGGGGGCTTAAAACAACAAAGAGAATCATCCTCTCACGGTTCAGGAGGCTGGACACTTGAAATCAAGGTGTTGGCAAGGTCAGTTCTTTCTGGAGGGAGAGTCTGTTCCCTTTCTCCCTCCCATCTTCTGGTGGTCAGCAGGCCTTGGTGGTCCTTGACTTGCAATGTATTGCTCTAATCTCTGACTCTACCTACCCATGGCCTTTTCCCTGTGTGTCTCTCCTCTTGGCCTTCTTATGGGGACCCCAGTCATTTAGTTAGGCCTCATCCTATTCTAGTATGACCCCCATCTTAACTTGATCAGATCTGCTAAGACCTTATTTCCAAATAAGTTTACATTCACGAAAAGCAGGGTTGAGGACTTCAACGTATGTTTTAGGGGACACAATTCAACCCACAATAGCAGGTGACTCCAGTGAGAAGCAGACCAACTTACACCTCACAGGACCCCATAAGGACTCAGGAATTATAGGTTCCAGGAGCAGCTGGCAGAAGGAACGAGGCACAGAGCTGAAAATAGAGGGGTGATAAAGGGCAGTTCAGCCTCTGTCCAGGCTGCGTGGCTCTGAAGCCCAGACTTTTAACCATTATGCTGCTCTTCCCTCGCTCCCTTTCCTCCTCCCATGCAGGCAATGAGCGGTAATGCTGTCTGGAAAAACTGTGATACTTGGGATGGCAATACAGGCCAGGGATGAAGTGTACCACTGGAAACAGGGATTATGTGAACTCAGAGGAAAGTCTTCTGGAGAAAAAAGAAACGAGTTGCAAAATCCTCTTCTGGCCCCTCCCACCACTTAGTCCTTAGGATATAGAAGCCAAATTTATACTCCAAGCAGGTTACAGAATATTCCTGTGAAGGTAATGAACAGTTTAGAGAAAAGGTCTTCAGATAATGACATCTGACCGCCCCCTAAAAGCCCTAGTTTACAGCAAGACCATCCCACAGAGAGCCCCACACGTGCACAGACCTACTCACTCTATGAAATCGTTACTCTTAGACATTAATTTGTGTGACACTTGAGGAAAACATTCAACATGGAAAAAAGAAAACAACAATCAACCAAAGGAACTCTTAGTAAGCAGAGAAAATGTGAAGAATAACACCATAATTAATCATTGCAACAGTATCAAAGACTTCAATGGTGAAAATAGGATCAGATAGCTAGATAGATGGATAGACATTTTGGTATTGCAGGTTCAGTTCCAGGCCATGCACAGGGAAGCAAACTGCAATAGAGGAAGTCACGTGAATTTTTTGGTTTCCAAGTACATATAAAAGTTACATTTACACTATACTATACTGTTCAAGTATGCAATAGTATCATAGAAACAATGCACATACCTTAATTTGAAGGACTTCTTTGTTAAGAAAAAATGCTGACCATATTCTGAGCCTGCTGGAGAAATGGAACCAGTAGACTGGGTGGATGCGGAGTGACCACAAACCGTCAATTTGTAAGAAGTGGCATCTGCAGAGGGAAGTAAAGTGACGTCCAGTAAAATGGGATGTGCCCACATTTACAAAAGAATTATTAGAAACAAAAAAAGACATTTTGGATATGAAAAATTTGGTAGCATAAAAAACATAGTACAGTATTTGGAAAAGCATAAACAATAGAGGGTTCCAGAAGGTCAGGGGAAAATGCAGAAGTTACAGATAGCCTGACAGATTCGACCCTGTATACAGTTGTATTATAAAGCTTTGGGGACAGGTTTGGAAAGAGAGAGGCAAGAAAATGAGAGGCAGTGATTAACTGTAGAAAGAGAAAAGCGGTACATAATCACAGTGTACCCATTGTGTCTGACATAGCTTTGTGAGCCGTAACACTGCAAATGCTGTTGTGGCCACTCCAATGTGGCCCCCACTGACCTCTGCCCCCTGGTGTTCACATCCTTCTGTAATCTCCCCTAAAACACTTTCCAGACTGAGTCTGTAATGAATTAAATAAGGCAGAAATAATGGTATGTCACATCTGATGGTAGGTTACAAAAGGCACCGGGATGGTGGTCTTGAGTGTCCTGTCCTGCTTTCTTTGTCTTTTTTGGCCATGTTGTGAGCAGCCCTTTGGAGAGGCCCAAGTTGTGAGGAAATTAAGCTTATGTCTATCATAATGGGAAATCATTAAGTGATGTCTAAAATTGATTAACCAGGTAACAGGAGG
>VMDR010029220.1:0-12829 GCA_007922815.1 Macrotus californicus | reverse complement strand
AAATACCAGGAAGTACTACAACAGGGCCTGTTTGGTACAAAGGATGCCACTTCATAATTTCTCATAACTTCCTGAGGTATGTCTGGTCCACTAGGAGTAAACCAAAATGGACTTCTCAATTGTAACTACAGCGATCAGCCCAGATCTTAGGCTGGCTGCTTTAATCACAGCCTCAATCCCTCAAAAATGGCATTAATGTTTTACATTGCATTTTTAATCACCCTCTTTCATTTAGAGGTACATCTCCACTAATTACCTCTTAATGTTGTAATTTCCTGAATCTCCTCACTGTCAAGACCTTTCACAAGAGCAAACAGTTTTATTAGAAGAAAGAGTTGGAAATTTCCTTGTTCATCTTAATGCACAAACTATTCTGAACTCACGTGAGGAATGGTTAGTATCTTTCGGGAGGCATTATTGTCTCCCAACTCTCATCCACCCACCCTAAAGTCTCCCTGGAGATATGAAGTAATGTTAAAATTAAGAAGAACATTTTATTGTGTGTGTATGTGTGTGTTTAATGCCAGCAGTGAAGTGTCCCTTTGTCCCTTGATTTTGTGGCTTAAAAATCCATCTGCTGTGTAAATACACTACTAGGTACTCCCTCTATTAGTATTATCTTTATCAAGGGCACTGCAGCAGTGGATGGATCCCCTGTGGATCTGCATGGGGTCTGGATTTGAACCCACAGACTCTGCAGTTCCAACTCCGGCTCTGGCAGTCAAGCAGCCCTTCCCCCTCCACGATGGTCTATGCCCTTTTGCGGGAAGTTTGATGGATAGAGACAGCTCAAGCACTAAACTGGAACCCAAAATCAATAAACGTATTAGGACTGGGTGCTCACAAATTGGTAGCCGTTTAATTCCCCTGCTATTAATTTTTTTCCCTTCCAGATACGAGCTGGGGTACAGTGTGTGAACCTGTTAAACCACAGCTGCAGTTTGCCCTTGAAGTTGCTTCAGTGGGCTGAAGGGGAAGGGACCTTTTCACCTAGTACTTTCATCTCCTTAGTGGGTGTTTATTTCAATTTAGGAAAAACCTCCCATTTCTCTGTTTGGTGTTTATTGGCTAGAAGGCAGACTTTCTATCATTTCATTTTTTTAAAGTTTTTGCTATAGATATTTTCAAATATTTAGATAGTGTGATAAATCTGTATAGACCTGTCATTTATTTTTAATTTTTTTCTTGTGCCTTTAGTTTTAAGGGTCACGGTGGAAACAAAGGGCTCCTCTTGGTAATGGCAGTGCAAAATGTATAACGTTAAGAGCATTCGTCATGGGGTTTTTCTCATTTCAGTATGAGATGCAACCATTCAGTCAATTTGCTAAAATAAAGCATCCCAGAGTCTTTATCGACTTCCTACAACCAATTCTTCAGCCGATCTTATTGGTTCTTCCTCCAAAATATGTCATATCTGTCCACTTCCACTCATTCCCACAGCTTCTTCCCCTGCGTAAATCTCCATTCGTCTCCTGCAATGTGACGCCGAACAATCACTGTGATGTCATGTTCCCCCTGCGTCTCCTCTCCTCTCCCAGCTCTACCGTGACCCACTCCTCAGGAGACAGTTCAAGCAATAATGTCGTCCTCCTGCTTGCAACCTTTCAGCGGCTTCTGGTTTTGTCACCCACTGCCCCTTCCATCAATCCAGGTAGCCAGCACAATCGTTCAAAGCCTAAATAGACCAAGTTGTTCTATTTCTGAAAACGCCCCAAAGCCTTTTCATTGCACTTAAAGTTTAGACTTCTTGGTATGACCTTGCCTCCCTCTGAGAACTAAATTCCCTATCTGCGTGTTTCTCACTATGCCCCAGCCGCACTGGCTGGCCTTCAGTTCTGGGAACATGTCCGGCTGTGCTCCCTCTGCCTCAGGGCCTTTGCACTGGTTTCTCATCGCCTACTCACTACCTCACGTCTTCACTGCTGCCTCCTTCTGGCCATTCAGGAACCAGCCCAAATATCACCTCTTAAGAAAGCTTCTTTTATCACCTGAACCAAATTAGCCCCCAGCGCCAAGACCTTATTATTTATGAAATTATCTTATATTGTGCACTGAGTATCTTTCCACCCACTATAATCCCAGCTCTGTGGAAGAAATGTGTTTCTGTCCTGTTTAGCACTATATCTTGGGTTTCTGCAAAAGGGTATATGAATGGACCTCTAAAAATTTTGTGGCAAGGGTGAAAGAATAAATGAATATAACAAAAAAAGGAACTTTAGAATCTTATTGTAAGAATTTTATAGGTAATCGCTACTTTTCTGAATGAGAAAGGTAAACTTAAAAACAGAGAAAGCAGACTTACAAAAGCTCCTGGGGGCTTCAGTAGGTTGGTTAGTGTCACCGAAAACACCAGGGAAAACAGCCTCATGCAAAGACAAAACCAACAGTGGAGGTGAGCAAAAACCGTAGATAATATCTTTTCCCTGCCTCTGCCTCTGCCTAATATCCCTGCCCTCAGAATAGTGATTTTTTTGGTGAAATGTGAGCCCAGTGGTCCCTTGAGTATGAGGCCATGTGTACTATCTCCTAGTAGTTCCCCAAACTCTTAAAAAGTTCTATTTTCTCATCTCCTTATTCCCTAACACCTGACAATATTACTTCTACCCCCCCCATTAGTCTATGGAAATTGATTTCTCCATATTTCTAGCAGTATCCTAATCCTCAATTTCAATTCTAAGTCTTCATCCTCTTTGCTCTTATCATCATTCCCCCCTGTTGACCACTGTTTTTCTTATGGAAAGTTCTTGTTACTCTGACTTTCATGGCATTGAACTTCTGGTTTTCTTTCTACTGCTATAGAGTCTAGGTACAGAATCTGTGTCCTTCACATTCTCCAAAGTTTATATCTTAGCCCTTTGCTGTATTCTATCTATTGCATATTAGACACTTGCCAATACAGGCTGAAGTCATCTATTTGGATAACCTAACGTCAAGTCCAAATCTGCAAATTGAGCTAATCTTTTCTCCAGAATCAGCTTTCTTTTCACATTTCCCTATTTCCAACATTTTATTTATTTATTTACTTCAGGGGGAAAGAAAGCTTAAAAAGCATCTTGGATTTCTTCCTCTCTTTCTAACTTCTCCCACTAGAAACATTCTGTTTTAATTTTATTGTATTTTTCATTTACGTCGCTTCCTATTATTATTACTATCAGTTAATGCCCCCATTTTCATTCTCTTATCTGCTCCAGTAAATTGAGTCAATTTAATCTTGAAACATGCATTGCCCACACTACTGTATTGCTCAGAACTATCTTTGACTATTTAATGAAGTTTAAACTACTTGGCTTAGGACGATGTCTACCTAAAACTCAGTCTATTTTTCTTCACTAACATCATTTCCTACTGCTCCCACCATATAAAATTCTGCTCCTACTGAACACTTCTGCTCTCTGAGTGGTATCCTTCCTTGATAAATCCTACCTCCACTCTAAAGTTTGACATAATAAGAGGGAAATGATCTTGATCTTTACAAAATGTTAACTGACTAACGCTGGGCTGTCCAATATAGTTGCCACCACCCCCATGTGACTTCTGAACACTTGAAATGTGGTGGTTTGGACTAAAGAACTGAATTCTTAATTTTATTTAAATTGAATTTAATTTAAAAACTAATACTCAATTCAGTTACTGAGAAACTTTTAAGCATATCTGGAAGAATTTGGATGTGGTAATCCACTTTTTCAACTGTAAATGTTATGAAATTTTTTTTATTTTATGAAAACTTAAATACAGATCAAGTATTTGTGATGAAATTTTAGGAGCCAAGTTGAGATGTGCTACAATAAGTGGACAACACACACAGAGTTGAAAATTTAATTTGAAAAAAAAAAAAGAATGTAAAATAGCTCACTAAATTTTTTAATTGATTACATGTTGCAGTCATACTATTTTGAATATATTAGGTTAAATCAAATATACAATTAATATTAATTGTACCTCTTTTCTCTTATTTTTTTGTAATATTACTACTAGAACACATGTAGCTCACATAACTTTCTTCTGGACAGAGCCCTTTGAGGTATCATCTTCATTAAAATGTCCAGAGAGCCAAAAAGACCCACACCGATTTCAAGGCCCAGCCCCAAAACGAAAGAAGTATCATCTCTAGGAGAAGTTCCTGGGGTTATTATCTTAATTTTTATTTTTCAAATTTATTTTTCAGTTACAGTTGACATACAATATCATATTAGTTTCAGGTGTATAACATAGTGATTGGACGTTTATATGACTTACAGAGTGGTCATTCTGATAAGTCTAGTATCCATTTGACACCAGACATAGTTATTACAATATTACTGACTACATTTCCTGTGATGTACTGTACATCCCCATGATTATTTTTGTAGCTGGACATTTGTACTTCTTCATCCCTCTCATCCTTTCACTCATTCCCCCAATGGGGTTGGTGAACTGAAGCAAGTTTGGGAAAACTGCTACAAGGGATTTTTCTTGCCTCCATCAGAGCCTTTATTGTCTTCCTCACTCATTTAGTGCATTCATCGAATGCACACTTGCTCACACTATCATTCTGTGTTGCACAAGTGTATTCTGAACTTTATGGAGAGCATTCAGAAAGGAATATATGTCATACTTATAGCCAACATGTATCGAGTGCTGATAACAAGCACCGTGCCAGATGTTCTATGTTTATCCTCTCATTTAATTAATAATAGCACCTATAATGCCATGAGGCGGGTGCCAATTTATCCCCATTGCACAGAGGAAATAGGGAATTAGGTTACACAGCTACTTACTGATGGACCCAAGAGCTAGACCTGTTCTAACTTTAAGGCCAGGCTTGTACATGATACTGCCTGGTTACCTAATGCAGTGCTCACTTGTATAGGGTGCTCAATAAATGAAAATGACGGTAACACTTCAACACCCCAAATACAGAGATGGCAGGGCACTCAGTAAGTGTTGGAGGTGCCCTGAGCATACAGCAAAGTGTGTGAAAAGGCAGGAATGTGTTTGCCCCATTCATTCCTGAGTCAAATGCTTGTCCCCTGTCAATGGAGCAACTGCTGGGATGCACAAGGTACTGGTTTCTGATGAAGAGCTCCCTGTCTCCTGAACTCAGTAATAGGAGCACCTGTTCAGAGCCCCAGAGTGTGCAACTGGAGCTTTCCGTGCAAAGGGAATTGTTTGGAAATGGAACATTAGAGCAGAGCAGTGCGGCAGTTGTCGGCCGGCCAGGGAGCAGACCAGCTGAAGCCACGGTGCCGAGGAACATTCTGTCCAGGCCATGTGGATGTTAAGATTCCCAGAAAGAGAAAGAAACGTGGGACTGGAAGCTAAAGCAAGATTTGCCAGGCTTGTACAAGGCATTTAGCTTTTAGTTGTTATAAAAATGAAAATAACTGTGAAAGCACAGAGAAATCTGCAGCTGCTCGGGGCTATTCATACCATCAGAGATCCCACCAGGCCTTCTTTATTGTTGCAGTTTTGGCAAATTATTTTCTTATCACAGACAACCTCCTCACTTCTGTTCCTGGATAAGCACTTAGACTCATAAAGCTGTGGGTCAGCCACAGTTGAGCATCCAGCCCACAGAACAGCGGGCCGTGGGCAGCCCACAGCCAGCCCCTTGGAAAGCCAGCAGCAACTGGAGTCCATAAAAAACTGTCCTGACCAGTCCATTAGCAGCCCTGGTCTCGGGCTCTGGCCTGGATTACCCACCTCACAACAGAACCTCACCTGCAGAGGTGGCCCCATTGCAAGGACCGGGGCTGCGACCACCTTCTAGGGTACTGAGCCCTGGCCTCTTCGAGGGCAATGGACAGGTGCACCAGCGAGCGCTCAGCTGCTAGGGGCTGGCCCTCCTTGGACAGAAGGGGCCAGTGCCCATCACACATGTGCGCTGGACAAATGCACTGGCATCTCCAGCGTGGGCAGAGAGCATGCCGCTCCCATTATCCCGGCCCATTAGGGAAGCAATTGGAAAAAAACATTTAGCAATTTGGACAGGAGTGAGGCTGCAGAATGGCTCATTTCTCTGTGACAGCCTGCCACGTACAGATGAAAGGGAAGCTTATAACCAATTTTCATTACCCCCAAATCCAAAAGCAACAGCAGGCAAAGCAAGGGCTTTGAGGCCAAGAGGTGGGTCCAGAAGCCCACCCAGAAAACTACAAAGGAGGCCCAGCAAAACAAATCAATCACCCTCTGAGTCACTTTCGCTTGCAGGGCACCTTCATGCAAATGGCAATCAGGCCTGTCAGGCTGTCAGGCTCCGGCCTTCAGCTCCTCGCTTCACACTATTCATTAAGTGCACCAAATGCAGCCTGCAGGGCTCTCCTCTCACCCAGCGCCCCTGCTCACCTTCCCTCAACAGCCTGCGCTCTGCAGGAAGGCCCACCCCCAACCTGGGAGGCGGCGACCGCAGGATTTGGTAAAGGGGTTTGCAAACAGCACCAGGGTCTTTGCATCTTGCTTTGCTTCCAGCTTTAGTCAGCACCCGGTGGCCATCAAATCTCAGATTCAGAAGGGCAAAGGGCCCTGTGGGCTCCCAGATGCTCAGGGCAATGGTTTCTTCAGTGCTCTCCCCACCCCCAATTCAGGTTCTGCCTAGAGTCCAGGACACCCACTAGGCACAGACCCCAAATGAAACCCCCGCTTCTGAATATCCCACACAGGTCCCACAGCCCACTCCTGCTCTAATGAGTCTGGCTGCCTGCAGAGCTGTATAATACATTGCGCCTTTGACCTTATTAGAAGACAACTACACAAATACTGTCTTTTCCTGGCCTGGGTGTCTGTCCACAGGTATCCCCAGCACGTTTACCATTGCAGATAAAAATGAACTGTGATGGGGAGTTGCAGGCTGGATGTTGAATAAGACCAGGGCTGGAATAAAGAGGCTTTCCATTCCATGATTTCTCAAAAGCCCCGTCTTTTATCAACAGCTTCAAAAACACATGTTATTAAACATATGGGTTTTAGTGACTTGGGTGTAGAGAAAGAAAGACTGCACAGAGAATGGAATAAATGTGATTGTAAGGTTGGAGGGGGGTGATATCGAAGGATTGTTTTCCTTTGGGACAGCTAGTGTTGATGACAGTACAGTCGCAGCCTCAAAAGATGGATATAAACCAAGAAAGCATATGTGTGAAAATGTATAAAAGACGCTTTACGCTCCCTAATGTGATATATGTTAAATGTCAAGGATTTGTGATGTTTGTGGTGCCTACATGCAGGTAACTGCTGAGAGTCTGGAGGAATATCCCTTAACAGCTGCATGACCAGAAGAAGATTCACTAAGGATGGGAATAAAGATTTGCTGAGCTTCTGTGTGCCAAGCCACTGAGTTAAGCTATCTTTCGAATGATAATCTGAGGCCCAAAAAGTTTTCCTCACTTGTCCAAGGACCTACAGCCAGGGAGGGGCAGAGCCAGAGGAGTGCCATTTGAGTAGGAGGGTTGGCGGGGGACAACCACAGAGCCAGGACACAAGGACAGAAAATCCAGTTCTGCGGCTGAGTGCCTACTGTTTCCCAGGCACTGGCCCAGACACCATGGAAACGGATGCAGAAGACTGTGGGATTCTCCTTTAAGGAGCTTAATTAAGACCAAGATGCTCTCAGGGGCACCATTAGCATAAAACACCATGATGAACGACAGAGGTTGTCACAGAACAAAGAGATAATAACTGAAATGGGAAAAAAATATGTTTGAGAGGCGGTGGTGGGCTGGTATGACTGAGGCACTGGCCAGAGCTTTCTCTCTGTACACCCAAGGATCTCAATCAGGGTTAAGGGGACTGGAAAATGACCTTTCTTTGTTCTTCCTCACCTGAGAACATTTTTTTTTCCATTGCTTTTAGAGAGAGAAACAGGGAGAGTAGAAGGGAGAAAGAGAAACATCAACGCAAGAGAGAGGCATCGATTGGTTGCCTCCCATAGCTAGACCAGAGACTGTATGCATCCAGCCTGGTGGTTGTACGTGCCTGGAATGGAGAGCCAACCTGCAGCCTAGGTATGTGCCCTGACCAGGAATCAGACTCTCAAGTATGTGACAATGCTCCAACCAATTGAGCCACACTGGCCAGGGCTGAATTCTGACCTTTTTAATTTCCCTCAGTTTTTCCAGTGCAATAGAATACGGGCACTGATCATAAGAGGTGGGATTATGGTTAAGGATTGTTTGCAGACCCGTGCTGTATCTTCACCAGGAAGATGATACCCCGACTTGTTTTTCCTAAGGCTTACGCTCTCCCTGGACAGATGAGAAGAGCAGCAGGAAATAAGTGGAGACGTGAGTGAAGAGTTCGGACTTTGCATTCTGCAGGATATAGATTGTTTAATGGAGAATTTCAGAACTAAGACTTCCTAGCTACATTCACGTCAATCTGCTCTGCTTCGTTCATGGGCACTGGATTTGTTCAAAGGTAGAGAGACAGGGCCTGGTGTGAGTGATGGTCACCTAGAGAACATATTCTAAATTTTTACAGATAGTCTGCAGGTCTTGGATTTTAGAATAAAACATTAGCTTGCACAGTCAATTCTCTTATAACACCCCTCTTCATATTTTGAGGAATACTAAAAAGAATAATTTCAAGCTTCCAAAAATACCTTGAGTGTATCAGGTCTAAGAGTACCCTATGGCTATAACAGTGGACAGAAGATAAAAGACTCTATAATCCAATATTCAATGTCTTAGAGAAGTTCGCCAATAATGATAAGGTGTGGGTAGTCACATTCTTTCTCAAAGTACCCTCTCATGTACTGTCTCACCCACCCCTCTTTACTAGGTGAACTAGGTAGACATCCCCATTTCAGACCCAGGATGACAACGTGACTTGCCTATCGCCTCATAGTTGACAAATGGAAAAGTTGAACCCCATTTTTTAAAAATAAGATAATTATTTTGTTTCTTGAGTGTCAATACCCACCAAGAATTGTACACCCATTTTCTTGTATCCTTTTAATGGCCTGCACAGTATGTTATTGTCATTTTTGACTTACAGTTGAGAAACGGAGGCTCTGAGAGAGCATGTGGCTTACTCAGAGTCAGGCAATTCCACATGGGATATGGGGTATGGAACGAAAGTCTTGAAAGAGCTACAAAGCTGGCGGTGGGAGAAACAAGTACTGAACTTGGAGTGATGAAGGTAACTTCCAGGTCCTGCCCACTAAGTCTTTGGGCATAACCAATACTACACCTAGAAATCTTTCTACATTAAAATGTTTGCAAGTGGTGTGATTTGTGTGGCCATCATGTAACTCTCCATCAAACAGTGCTCCAGCATCAAAGAAACAAGGAGAGATGAAACTATCACTTGGGTTATTTGGACCAAAACAAAAAAAACCTATAACAAGTAATTTGGAGGAGGAAATGCTGAATTTCTCAAGAAACCAGTCCACCTTTTTACTTCCCATTGCGAAGAGACCACATGCTTAGTGGGGTCAGTGTTCTGGCCAGGACAGAGCTGTGTCTAAAGCTTAGGGCATCAGTATCCACTGGGACATCTAACTTCAGGAGGGAGGAAAGAAAAGGAGCTCAGACTCAATGTTTCCTTGTTTTCCTTACAATAATGTGAAGCATTTTGCTGAGACCCCTCCCGATAAAGGCTGTATTGAAAGCATCATCACTTTTCCAGACTTAGACTAAGGTGTAGCTGGAAAAATCTAACTGTATAAAGGCGTTTCTGGTCAGAAGAGAAGATTTGCCTTCATAAGGTGATCCTGATTAAAATTCACAAAACAGTGTTTCTTAAAGTGCATTTTGCACATCATTTTGACAAGCATCACCTGGGGAACTAGTTAAAAATGCAGATCCTTTGGTGTCACTATAGTCCCATTGAATCAGAATCTCTAGGTAAGGGCCCCAGAATCTGAATTTTCACAAGCTCCCCAGGCGACTGTATGCACACTGAAGTTTGTGAACTGCCATTCTAAATAAAACAAACCACTCCATCGCCACAGTACCCCCTTTCAACAAGGACTCTGGCCAGCTAAAATAATAAAATAAAATTTGTACTTATCCCAGGACGCAGGATTGCTCCCCAAGGAAAGCAATTGGCAGGCATTCCTGCTGACGGGGACCAGCCACGGCTACAGCCGTTGTTTCCAAGCAGTGGACAATTCCTCCAGCCCAGATGAAGCTCAAGCTTAAAATCACAATGATAGCTTTGTGCAACAGCAATGAACCCTTCAATTTATCATTTCCCAAAATCATATGGATTACTGAATGCCATCAGATCCAATAGTGCCATCCATAAGCAAGCTGGGCTTTGATTTAACCTCAAATGTTATGTCTGAGAGAGTCAGAATAGTATCACAGGGCTGGCTTCCATGTTGCTTTTCTGAACTCTTTCCAACTCACTCCACCTCTAAGCATGGGTTTCTACAGCTGACCTCTATCCTCTCCTAATAACTTCTTTCTTCGCCTTCCTCAAGTACTTTTCCCAACTCAGCCCCAATAGTATGTAAGGGCCTTAGAAAACCTGTGAACCCTTCAGGGCCTAATGGGAGATGCCTAAAGCACCAAGGAAAACAATCATCCATGTCTCCAAATTCCAGAGGAAAAAAAAATCCCAGCAAAGTAAACAGATTTATAAATAAACATAAAGAAGATATCCACCTTTATCAGTGTGACTGATTTCATATATATTGTAGATGCTGGTGAATTCTGGCTTCTCCCTCATTAGAGCCTGTGGTCAAGGACATCTGGGAGGCCCTGGGCCCTCAGCTCACCCCTCCGCTTTTCGTCTGACCCACAAAGGGCCAGAAGCACACTTTCTCTGCATAGAAGGAAAACCTACTGGGGCATTTCCTCTTTACAACCAAATGCAAAGCTGCCTGCTGTGTAAATAGATGGAACTAAGAGACTAAGTGACACCATTCTCAATGCAAAAGACGTTAACCCTAAGTTTTCGCAGCGATGCACTGGGATTCTCAGAGGCTAAAAGAAGCCCACACAGCCATCTGCAAAAGTAGAGCAACCTTGTTCTACCAGCAAGCTCAGATTCTGCACAATGCAGTTCAACCACTGACTGGAGAGGGCGTGGAGTGTCAGCAGGAAAGCAAGGATTCAGACAGATTGCAAAACACTATTGAGTCAAATGGATTTGACTTACCAAGAGAAACTGGCCCAAAATGCTTGTGGGTTTTCTGTTTTGAATGTGGGTTTTCTGGTCCTCATCTAGTGTGAATAACAAGAGACTCCCTTTTAAAGGAAATTGCTACATTTCATCACTTGTTCATGTGGCTTGCACAAGTTTGATGTTTCCAAGTCTCCCATTTTTCATATGAATGGGATCGCTAGGAGTTCGCCCTTGCAGGCTTCTTCTACCAGCCCATCCTGTGACTTCACCTGCTCTGCCCTCAGTGGCCTTTGTGTTACTCACAGTAATAAAAACGGACTCAAAAACCCGGATAAGATTCATCTGTAACCTGTTGTTTCTCCATTTTCCTGACTGTTTTGCCCCCATCACCATCTTTGGTCATCTTTCTGCTGAAAAAAAAGTTAGCCTAATTGCAAGGAAACAAGTAAAATGTTGGGTTCAATGCTCCCAGCAGAGAGGGGAGTGTGCTAGCAAAGCATGAGGAAGAGAGAGGACAGTTAACAACACTGTCTGGTACACAGGAACGTTGTTATGAGAGTAAACTTTAACTGTTCTCTGTGTGTCAGCAGCGACAACAAAAGGGTAATTAGCTGAGGTGAAGGACATATTAACTAACTTCGTCTGGGTAAGCATTTTGCAATATATACATGTGAGCAATCATCCCACCATATACCTTAAACTTATACACTGGTTATGTCATTACATGTTAATAAATATGGGGGAAAAATAAAGAGAGGGCTTGAAGGTAATTCATTTTCACCTCTGTTTCGCACTCCAGTAAAGCAGCCCAAGATGCGTTACATAGGTTTTGTTCTGACAGCATGCTCACCCCGTAGACTGGGAAGAATTGAGTTCAGTGTAAATAAATGATAATGAGTCCATTGAAGCATTATACAAAATGGTCCCCTAGCAGCAGGAAAGAGCGAATGTACCTCCCAAAGTGCCTAACTTACAGTCGGGGTGGGACTTCACTCTGGGAAAAGGGGCTCCTCAAACCTGAACCTTGATGAAAGATGTCAGCAAAACGGGAACTCAGAAAAAGGAGGGCAATTATTTTTTTAATCATGTATGAGCACTTCACTCTGGTGGATACTAACTCAGTCATTTCTAGCAGGACAGAGGATGAAAGAGGCATCAGATGAAAAAAGAGAGAACCCCCCACAAAAAAAAAGACACAGAGGAAGAGATGAAAGGAAGAAACACCAAGTGGCATGTATAGCGTTTTTCTGTTCGTCCTGACTGCATTTGAAATTCCTGAGTGGCAGAAGACGAACCCCCGTGTCTGGAAGCCCCTCCTGGTAGCTGAAACAAGTCACCGCCTGCCTCCCAGAGGAAGCCCATCCTTGTCTTTTATCAACTGCGGTACACTCTGTTTCAGAATGTGTTTGGTACAAAGTACCGGAATTCTCTCCCTGAATTACATTTGAAGGCTCTATGTATCTCTATCTTTGGCAAAGGTACAATAAAAGACCATGTTATTAAAAAACAACATTTGTTGTGTGCTTAATAAACTTTATTTCTCATCTCCTAAGTTTGATTGTCTAGATCCACGTGCAACTGCTGAAAACTTGAAGCTCTTTGAGGGCAAGAATAGCTCTTAGCAAGGGAGGGAGGTGGGTGAGGCTGGGGTGAGGGTGGTGATGTGGGGAAGATGCGGACAACTGTAGTTGAACAATAAAATAATCTAAAAAAAACAATAGCTCTCAGTAGTGACCGTAGGAGTCATTATCACTGTTACCACTGTCTCAGAACATTTTGTTCT
>VMDR010029219.1:0-12852 GCA_007922815.1 Macrotus californicus | reverse complement strand
GTAGAATTCCATTGTGTAAATGTACCATAGTTTTTTGATCCACTCATTGACTGATGGGCACTTAGGTTGCTTCTAGCACTTGGCTATTGTAAATTGTGCTGCTATGAACATTGGGGTGCATACGTTCTTTTGGATTGGTGTTTCAGGGCTCTTAGGGTATAATCCCAGCAGCTGAATTGTTGGATCAAAAGGCAATTCCATTTTTAGTTTTCTGAGGAAATTCCATACTGTTTTCCACAGTGGCTGCACCAGTCTACAATCCCACCAACAGTGCACTAGGGTTCCCTTTTCTCCACATCCTCTCCAACACTTGTCTGCTGATTTGTTTATGATGACCATTCTGACCAGTGTCAAGTGGTATCTCATGGTGGTTTTAATTTGCATCTCTCTGATGGCTAGTGATGCTGAACATCTTTTTATATGTCTCTGTGCCCTCTGTATATCCTCCTTGGAGAAGTGTCTGTTCAAGTCTTTTGCCCATTTTTAATTGGATTTTTTTCTTCCTGGAGTGGAGTCATGTGAGTTCTTTATATATTTTGGAGATCAAACCCTTGTCTGAGGAATCATTGGCAAATATGTTTTCCCATATAGTTGGTTCTCTGTTCCTTTTAATGCTGTTTTCTTTAGCCATGCAGAAGCTTTTTAATTTGATGAGGTCCCATTTGTTTATTCTTTCCTTCATGTCCCTTGCTTTGGGGACACATCAGTGAAGATGTTGCTGCATGGAATATCTGAGATTTTCCTGCCAATGTTTTCCTCTAGGACTTTTATGGTGTCATGGTGTATATTTAAGTCTTTTATCCACCTTGAATTTATTTTTGTGTATGGTGTAAGATGGTGATCGAGTTTCATTTTTTTGCATGTAGCTGTCCAGATCTCCCAACACCATTTGTTAAAGAGGTTATTTTTACTCTATTTTATGTTTCTTTCCCCTTGATCATCTTTAAATTTAATTTTTATTTCTAAGACTGTGGATATTTGTTTTGCATGTTGCAGCAGTTTTTAAAACCAGAGATCCAAACTTTTTGAAGAACTTCAAACAATTCTCTCATTTGTCTTATTGCAAGCAATATTCTTGTGTATGTTTTAACTTTGCAATAATTTACTAACAACGTTTACTGCCTTCTCTCCTGAGTTCCTGACCCCCACTCAGGCTGGAGAGCTCATATTTGCACAAATGCACAGGGATGACTTACAGAGATGGGTGGGCAGCCTGTCTTCCACCATAGTGCTGACACGGACCCAGGGCAAAGTCCCTCCTCTCTCCCCAAGCCACCATTGCTGCCATTACTGATATTTTGGTTTCTACTGCCAACATTGCCACTGCCAGGCTGGGTCCAGGTTCTAACTCTGGATGCTCCCTTGGGGACCCATGATACCCAAGACTGTCCCAAGAACACACATGCCAGGAGGCCAGGCCAACTGCTGAGCCAGTTTCTGCAGCAGTGCTAAGCCTTGTACATGCAGGCTACAGCCCAATGTGTCTGTGCTGCTCATCATGCCCATGCTTTGTGGCTATATGTGACATCTGTGGCTTAGAAAACACAAGTTCAAAGATAAAATCATTAAGAATTTCAAGAAGTCCATAGCAGAGCATTAAACCAAGGTTGGGGTCTCTCTGAGGGCCCTGTGTGACTACATAAGCCACTTGCCTAGGTAGCCTGCCTTGAGGATGGGGAATGATCAATAGGAAAAAGAGTCTTTAATAGTGTAGGTACAAGTTTTAAAGCTTTGCACATGCCTTAAAAAAAAGCACACTAAAGGTTTAGGCACTAAAGATTTAGAAGTAGGAAAGAGACATTAAATTAGTATTTTAGAAGGATCACTCTGGTGTCAAATAAGACAAGAATATTGGCAGATCAACTAAAAAATGTATATAGTCTAGACAAGTGATTTTGAAAGACTGGATTTAGAGGTAGTAACAGATATAAGGAATTATCCTAGTATTTTGAGTAACAAATATCTGCTAGGCACTTTAAAAACATTATTTCTACTCCTCAACTCTCTAAGGTGCATATCATTCTCATTTCACACCTGAGGGAGCTGAAACCTTGCCCAAGGTCACACAATAAATAGAACAGAGTCCACATTATGCCCTGAGCTCATGCTCCCTTCACCAGCACCACTTCCTCTGAGCTAAAAGAAGACACCCCAGATGATGATAATAGATATATGCAAAGTTGGAGTGAGAGGAAAGAGTCAAAGATTCTGTTAACATTCCCTCTCCCCATCCTACACCTTCCAAAGTCTTCCAACTTGTCCATGTTTATTTCATGTGTATTTCAAAAGGTCATATGAAATAAGGAGAGTCAAGGTCTAAAAGGAGTGATATTGTGGTAGATTCTTTTGAGGTCATGTGTGCATAATGCCTGATACATATTTGACATTCTCTAAATATTCCTATCCCTTCCTTAGTACTTCGTAGTACTTAGTACACGGTCTCACGGAGCTCAAGTTTGATTTCGTTTCGTTTGGTTTTTCCTTGTTTTTCTACCAGGCTGTCACCCCACCCAACCGCTCTATCCTTCCTTCTCCAATGACTGTAAATTTGCCCAAAATGCCATGGAAAATGTATGTGTTTTCCAAGCTGTGTAGACATTGCACTCTTCAGTTCAGGACCAGCCCAGGGGGAGGCAAGGTTGGGAGAACTGAAAGAGATAAGGATGTAAATGAGTGAGGTGATTAGCACCAAGGCAGCATCCAATAAATGTCAACAGCCCATCAGCCACAAGAGAAGGTTTTTTAAAGGACTCTTCTGTTACCTTCCACAGTGAATATCCTCAGGCTGTACACAGGGAACCAGAGTGAGAAACTCCACTCTGAAAATCACTGTGCATGCACCAGTCAGCAAAAATGTATTGAATGTCTGCTATGACAAAGACTATGCTTGTTATTTCCTATCTATTTAACCGTGAAGACTTTAGAAACTGATAATGTTGGAATATATTGTATTTGGTTATATTAGTAAAAACTAAGAGAATGAGACCCATTGCACTATTTCATCAGGTCTTGGGCTCCACAACTAATGACATTCAGTTTCTGTAAGTTTGAGTGAGTCAGAAATTATTTTAGAACAGAAAGTTTCAAATGACCATTCCATTTCCCATTATACCAATAATCTTTGTGGTGTTATTTCTTAAGACATGATTACATGACTATTGATCAGCTTAGCCACTTTCCAAGATTAAAACAAAGTTCAACTATACACTCAAGTCTATATATATAGGTGGGGGGACATGCACGTTTGCTGAGTGATGACTTTGTAGCATACACGGAGAAGCCCCTTTACATGCATGTCCTCATTGACTTCCACAGTAACTGGCATTACCTCTATTTTACAGAGGAGGAAATTGAAGCTCAGAGAAGTGAAGTAATTGAGCCCATATGACAGTACTAGTACAAAGTGGGGCTAGAGTTTGATTTTAGTTCTATTTAATTTCAAGTGACTTCCATGTGTCAGAGATATAGATATACACAATTTAGTCCAAATCACATCCCAATCCAAAAATGTTGTCTTACTATCTAAGACAATTTCAAAGCCATCCATTTCTTTTATGACTTCTTATTTTCTGGCAGAGCTAACCACTATGCCAAAAACAATGTAAAATGAATAAATGCTTCCTTCTTGGGATTTGAGTAAAATTAAAGTCATAGAACATAACTATTATTTTTATTACAAGCCATCAATGACATCAGCTTTTGTAGTAAACTGGAAAATCATTGCTTCCCCCACCGATAATCCAGGCAAACTGAGAAATACCATGAATTAGCTGGAGTTAAACAGTTGGCTACTACAGTTGTGCCCTGTATACTCTGCTTAGCAACAACTGTCTGGTCTTCCAATGATGAAAGAGCCCTGGGAGCTGTGTACTGACCCGGTGGAATGTGTGGAGCGCTGGGTGTGCAGGGTGCTGGAAGGCAGGAGATTAAAGGACGGCTGGCAAGCGTGGGCTGGAAGGAGAGGGCAGCACTGAAAGACATGTGCATGTCCTGTGCAGGGAGGAGAGCTGGGCCACACAGAAGGAGCTGAAGGACCAAGCAGAGCCAAAGGATGCCTAGTTGATCTTTGGAAAGGAGGACTGGAAGTTGTGAAAATATCCAACCCCCTATGCCACACATCTAGGTACATACCTTCTGTTCACGTCTCCTAACACCTCATTTCTCACCAAATCTTGTGGAATCTATAATTATAAGATCATTTTCTTACAGATTAGATCCCTCATTTCATTGTGTCATAATCACTCCTGCTGATCTAGGTTGGTTCCAAGGAGCACCACTGTCATCTGTTCCACTCTGCTCATCTTCCTGCTCCCTCTTCTCTTCCCATCCACCAGGGATGTCCCTCAGTCACACAGATGCAGGGGACAGCAGCAGGACCCTGGCAGAGTCTGAGAGGTAACCACAGGCAGTGGGTCAGCTTCCATTTTAGGGAAGTACTCTATTCAAATGAGAGCCTGCAGAGACGGCCTCCCTCAGAGGTGTGAGATTCATAAATAAAACAGTAAACATTACCTACAATCCTGTCACCTAAAGAGACAATCACCGTTAACATCTTAGTTATTTCCTCCCAAGCTTTTTTATATTCCTAGAATTTTTCTTTTACAAAATTGGGATTGCATGTATATTTGTGTATGTATATACACTATGTATATATGCACACATATACATGTATATGTACATATATGCATGTACAGTCCATATATGTGCATATGTATGCAGACATAGCTATATCTATGGATACAGATAGTTGTATGCCTGCCTTTTTCTTTTCTTTTTAAAGATTTTATGTATTTATTTTTAGAGAGGGAAAGGGAAGGAGAAAGAGCGAGATAGAAACATCAATGTGTGGATGCTTCTTGCGTGCCCCTCACCAGGGACTTAGTCTGCAACCCAGGCATGTGCCCCGACTGGGAATCGAACCAGCAACCCTTTGGTTCACAGGCCAGCGTTCAATCCACTAAGTCACACTGGCCAGGGCTATGCCTGTCTTTTTCACTTAAGATGGTATAACCAGAATTTTCTCTTGTCAATAAATATTTTTGGAAACAAGATTTTTTTTAAATAGCTGACTGTCATCTTATAAATATAACAACTAATTTAAACATTTTTTCATTGCTACTTATTTGAGTGGTTTCAAGTTTTTATCAAAATGATATTGTAATAAATATGTTGTATATAAATTTATCAGTACATTTATGTTTATTTTCATAAAATTATAAGTTAACATTTACTAGTTTATTTCTATGTGCCTGATCTTTAACTAAATGTTTTACACATATATTAACTCATTTAATCTTTACAAAAATTCATGGAGTAGATTCTTTATTATGATCCCCATTTTACAGATGATGAGTGATATAGAGAAGCTAAGTAAATTGTCTAAGTTCACACATTCACACACACACACACCAGTGGAATCAGGATGCAAACACAGACAGCTTTACTCCAGACTTGAGTAAACTCAAAAGTTTGCTGCAACTTCCTACACAATGGAATTACTTGGAATCAAAACCTATGGAGATTTTGTGTATTTACTATAAAAGTAATTCCTACAAATAGTAGATAAAAAGTCCAAAATGAGACGAGTAGCATTAAATGAAAAACACATACTTTCACACCCCACCCCCAGTCCTGTTCCTTGGAAGTGGCAATTGAACCTCCCTACTCCCTCCTTCTATCCCTCCCCCTGCCCCCGCCTGGTTGCCTTCCTCCCCTTCTCCTGCTTCCTCTGCATTTCCTCCTTCTCCTCTTTCTTCTTGTTCTTATTTTGAGGGTCACCACTGTGTTAAAAATATTGTAGAAGATTTAGGGCCAGTAGTTGATCAGTTCATTGAAAAAAGTCAGTTAACGTGGGAATTATAGTAAATGAGTTGTATAGATCATTGTTGTAGGCCAAAGTCTTCCCTTTTATTCGAGAAAAGGCTGCCACTTTAGAGGTCATATGGATTGTCATGTATCAGCTACAACTGGAATGCCTGGTATACAATTTCTAGTCATTTTTTTTAAAAGAGGAGTGAGGAGTTAAAGCCTCTTCCAAAGCAACTGTGTGGAGAATCAATCCAGATAGCTTTGTAATTCCTGCCAATCTTTTAATATTACCTTCCCAAACTTAATCCAACAGCAGTATTTTTAGTGACTGGCCTTTAACAAATCATTCAACAAAGCATTTTCAAAGCATTTAACTGATTTTTCAAAGACTTCTCTAACATCACACTTATATTTTATTAGTTTGCTTAAAATTCAGTTAAGTTACACAATGACAACATATATTTTATAACATATATTTGCATAATAATTGTATTTGTCTGCTAGGGCTACCATTATAAAACACCACAGACTGAGTAGTTTAAACAACAGAAATTAATTTTCTCACAGTTTTGGAGTCTTGAAGTTGATGATCAAGGTGTGGTCAGGATTGGTTTTTAGTGAGACCTACCTCTCTTCCTGGCTTGTAGATGGATGTCTTCTGGCTGTGTCCTCAGATGGCCTCTTTTCTGTGTGTGTGAGACATCGAGGTCTTTGATGCTTCTTCCTCTTCTTACAGGAAAATAGATTAGGACCCCAATGTTGTGACTTCATTTAGTCTTAATTACCTTCCTAAGCCCTCTCTCCACATGCAGTCACATTAGGAGTTAGGGCTTCAACATATGACCTTTGGAGGGACATAATTCAACCCATCATAATAATGTACGTATTCATATGTAGGTGTGGAATTTTTCTCATTGTGTTTGGTCATGAACATGAACATGGGGTAACCCAACTGACTGTTGGGTGAGTTTACAAATCAATTGGTAGGCACCAAAGGGCAAGAATGTCTAGAGAGTAGCCTACTCACCATCAGTATGTTATTGAGGAAATGAATGGCATTGTTCACCCAACCTCAGTGAGGTCACTTAAGCGAATGCCTGTAGTATTATGTTCATAGCTCTATTTTTTCAGTGTATTAACTTTCAAAAGTTCCTATGACTCATAAATCCTACACAATATCTTACCTTCTCTGTTCCTTTCTTTTGCTAATAATATTCTAATTATTTTATCATTTATCTTTTAAACTTCAGTAACAACTGAAGTTCTATTTATGGTTTCATTAATATTAGAAAGTATATCTTGACATTGTACTCTGTCAGTGAGGAAGTTAGTACCCCTATAATTCCCTCCACATCGTTTTCCCTATCTCCATGTCCCAACCTCTGAAAACTATATCATCTCTTTTCTGGTGCCTGGGTTTATAATATTTGCTTTCTGATCTGTAACTATACTTAACTCATAAGTGTTTTGTTTACAGATTAAGTCTAAAAATTGAAAAATAAGTAGTGAGCTTCTGTAAGTGTACATAGTAAAAATGATAGTATGGTTGGGCCCATAGAGAAGGAAATCACAATTCTCTCTCCATAAATCTGTGTTGCTTAAAAGAGAGTGATGCAAGTATTAAAGGCAAAGGGATTCTTATTTCTTATATCTATACAGTGTGAAAGAAGAAAACAACTCATCCTGGTCTGAATCGTATTGCTTTCTGATCACCTCCTTTAAAGCTTCTATAATCTCTTTACTTTCAATGTTCAAAAATTAAATGATGGTGTGTCTATAGGTGAATCTTTTTTCATTCATCCAGCTGAGAACTTAGTAAAATGTCAGTCTGAAGACTTGTGCCCTTCAAGTCTTGGATCTCTTCTTTTTCTTTCTTCTCTTCCTTAAAATTTCTTTTGGAGAAATGCTGGATTTTTTTTTCTTATCTCATCCATTTGTTTTATGTTCTGGGAGATTTTTTTGACATTATCTGCCAGCTGGTCTATTTAATTCTTTGTGTTTCAGGAATTGAATTGTTTAACTTTTTAAAACTCTTTTGTCACTGATTCGTCTCCTAAAGAAGAAGAAGCAAATTCTTGTATGGAGAGTTGTATGCGGAGCATTCATTGTAGAGTGTTTGCTGGATCAACACCTGTTGAAGAAAAGAGAAGGGAAGGGGAAAGCAAGATGGATCAGGGACAGAAGTTAAGCTGTGATGCAGTCACAAAGAAGACGTTACCCATCGAAGGCATCAGGCATTTATATGCCCTGTTGATGTCATTGATTTTGGTCTGTACAAGAAAGGGGAGCACCGACTTTGGATTAGACAGCTCTCTTTAACCATTAGCAAGTCCTAAAGAGGGACTCAGCTGGCAGATATCAGCCACCAACACTCCTGGAAGCTAGAGGAATGAGTGGGTGGCACATTGTAGCATTTGTTACTGGCCATTCCTTACATTATTCAAACTTTGTTTCATATAATAAATTAGATTAGATTAGAAGCTCCTCCAGGACGACATGGAGTCTCTTTTCCTGGGAGAAACTCACACATAAGAAGTTAATGAGATGAAAGACAACCTCTACTGCCACTACTGATCTCTAGGCCATAACTGATACTCATCATTTTCCTCACTTATCATGCACTTTATATCCCCTTCCTCTTGGCTTGCATGTCTCAGGTCTAGGTGGCTTTTCTGCTAGGGTGACTCAGATTTTCATCCTTAAAGGATTGAAGCCCCTTGTCACCCTTCCTTAACCAGGCCATCATATTAGTACAGAATTATATCAAGAATGGACCTGGCTAGTGTGGCTCAGTGGTTTGAGTGCCAGCCTATGAACCAAAGGGTTGCCAGTTTGATTCCTGTCAGGGCACTTGCCTCGGCTGCTGGCCAGGTCCCCAGTAGTGGGCATGTGAGAGGCAACCACACAATGATGTTTCTCTCCCTCTCTTTCTCCTTCCCTTCCCTTCTCTCTCAAAATAAATAAATAAAATCTTTTAAAAAAATAATAGAAAGATATCACTTGGGTGCTCATGTATTCTCCCTGTCCCCATTGTGCAACAGCAACCCTTTCTCCTGATAACCACTGTCGACCCTGCCAGAATGGTGGACCCTCACTATCCCTGTTGGGCTCTTAGTACAAAGAATCTAAAAGGAATAGTGAGCTATAATATTTCCATCTTTCTTCCTGGAGTCTTGACCATTTCTTTAATCTAACAGATTCCAGGTCTAAAAACTAACTCATGGTCAGAAACTAGACAAAGTTTCATGATCTTTTTTAAATTTATTTTTTAGTTATACTTTTTCCCCACTACCATTTACTTCCCTTATACTCCCCTCCCACCGGCAATCACCACATTATTGTCCATGTCCATGAGTCCTTTTTCTTTTTTGCTCAATCCCACCACCCCCAAAGTCCCCTCGTAGCTGTCATCCTGCTCTCTATCTATGAGTCTGTCTCTATTTTGCTTATTAGTTCAATTTGTTCATTAGAGTCCACATATGAGTGAAATCATATGATATTTGTCTTTCTCTGACTGGCTTATTCACTTAGCATAATGTTCTCCAGGTCTATCCATACTGTCGCACAGTGGGGCAGTTTCCCTCCACTTCCTGGCCACCCATACTTGATTTATTTTTGTTTTACAGATTGAGCAATACCCTTGGTGGCCACCCAAATATCTGGCTCCCGGAATACCATGCTCCAGTAACCATCTTCATAGCTCTCTGTAGGTGAACCTCTTTGCGCTGCCCATGTGCACTTGTGCTCATTACAATTACTGCACCCACCTTGCATCTGATGGTTAAGTGTCACCACCTGACCTCTCTTATTTTAATATCTTATCATCTTCATTGTTATCAGTTAGTAGAGTTATGATATAGCATCTTCCCCTGTTCATCTTGGCTTACAAAAGACAGCCATAATTAAGCTTCTCTTTGATACTAGTGACTCTCTCACCAGTGCATACCTTATAGCTTTAATGGCATCCTGCATCCAAAGATGGGTTAATAAAGAAATGTACAAGACCCAGCTCCCTCCCCTAAGTTCTGCACAATTTTGAAGAGCTATCTTAGTAGCTGAGGTCCCTCTGGGATTCACCATTTTTACCAATCAGGTTTAATTTGTAATAATTTATATTTCCTATCTCAAATCCTCAACATTAAGGATATATTTAGATAACTCTATGAGTTATGTCATTTTTCCCAAAATAACACACTGACCCTTAATCATGCAATCACACAATGAGGAATCACTATGCACTGACACACTGTAAACAGACATAATGTTTCTGATTTTGAAAAGTGTTTGACCTATCAAAGGAGCACTGTCATATCCATATGTTTCGTTATGACATTGCCATGTTCCTCCTGCAAGCCTGAGTAATGATTTCTTCATCTGTCAGTCAGCAGTCAGTTCATCCAACCCATAAGCAGGTCTTACACTCCTCTTATTGGTGAGGGAGAAAGTGATGGATGGCAGCAGCTGCTACCTCAGTCAGTCCCAGGTTCCATCTTCAGCCCACAGAGATCATTGACTGAAACACATCAGAGACCACTCAGCTGTTTGTTAAAGAGCCCACATTGTGCACTTAGACATAAACTGAATTTAGGAGTGTCTGGTTCATAGAAAAAAGTGTCCAGCCCCATTCCCCTTTCCTCTGAACCTACAAACAGAACACAAAATAGGGCCGCATGTTAGGGATTTGTGTGCAAACTGACAAGTAGTAATCCAGGCTTAGTTCCTGAGAGAAAATTAGACAAAATGGAAAGGATTTAATGATGCATCGTAGAGCCAGTGCAACACTAATCTTGGATAGTATTTTACAAATTGGTGTTTACAACACTTGCCTGTTGTGTCTTAGGAACTCTGTAGTCACTAAATCTGGAAACAGAGTGAGGTGCTAAGGAGTAAATAGAACTGGAAAGAGGTGACATCCCAGTGGTACTAGCACCTCTCAAGAATGGAGAGATCAGTGAATTTTATGTAGCTGATTATTTATTTATGTATTTATGTATTTTTTAGAGAGAGAAGGAAGGAAGAAGAGAGAGAGAGAAACAGCAATAGGTTGCCTCTTTCATGACCCCAGCTGGGGACCTGGCCCACAACCCAGGCACGTGCCCTGACAGGAATCGAACCAGTGACCTTTTGGTTTGCAGGATAACACCCAGCCCACTGAGTTACACCAATCAGTGCTATACAGCTGCTTTTCTGAGTGCAGATTTCTGAGAGATATACTTAGCTTCAAATTTTGAGGTGATGACTATCTGGATATTAGTATCCTGTGCATAGTGTTCTGAGGACTGATTGCCTTCTAAGAGCTTCAATATTCCTGGATTTGGGAGCTATATTGATCCTGGGACTCCCTGACTGAACAGCTGACTGGCCTCTAATGAGTATCGATAATCTCTGGAGACTGAGTGATGGAGCTGGGCTGGCAGCAGCATCTGCTGCTCATCCATCATCTTTTCTGGCCAATAGGAACAGGGCATGGCTGGAGTGGCCTGGGAAGGCCCTCACTCTCTCTCTCTTCCGTGACTGTGCCAGATGAAGAAGTCATTACTACTCAGCATTGGAAAAGAAACCAAGGATGTCTGGAGGGAATAAAAGAATGAGAGAACAGGATACAGTCAGCCAGTTGGTCACTGGAGCACATTACAGTCTCTGGGCACTCTTTCCAGATGCCTTGCATTTTTCAGTGTGCAGCCACTTTCCCCATGCCTTCACTGGGGGAGTTCAAGGTTTCAACATGATGCAAATGTTGGAAAAGTGATAGGAATGTCTTGAGCAAGGAAAAGCAATGTTGCAGCCCAAAACAGAGATTCAAAGCCCCCTCGTTATTTTGAGATTAATTCAGGAAGTTCATTGAGAAGCTATGGTTCCCTAAGAGCTATGAATGGCATTTAGAGAAAGTGAGAAAGAAGTGATGAGACCAGCAATCATTCAGTGCTTCTTCAAATGCTCTCAGCACGGCCCAGTTATGTCTGTAATTAGGATGTGTGTGTCTGTCATGGTTCCCCTTATCATTATTTTTATGTCTTGTTTCTCAAAAGCCTTATATATATTAATAGTGATAGTAATAATACCTTCCTTCAGAACCATGCACAACATTTACAAAGATTGTTTTACACTCATGACTTCATCTGGAACCCTAGGAAATGAGAAAAACTTGTGGTATTATTCCCATTTTAGAGACAAAACACAAAAGGTCAAAGAAGATGTAAGCAGCCCCAAGTAGAAGAGCTGATAAGAGGCCAAGGTAGAACTTGACCTCATGTGCTGTTTCCAAGTCCAGAGCTCTTTCTACACTCATGGAGGCTCACATTACATTAGCCCTGTCCGCAACTCAAGTGACACCAGTCAGCTGTGATCCAGAGTAGGGGCAAGAAAAAATACACCTGAGAAATTTATCTGGAATATATTTCTGCCATGATGTCATTTCCCTGAAGAAGTTACATTCATGCCACCAGTGTGTATGTGTGTGGGTAATAAAATTGTCATCTTTCCATTCACCAGATGAATGATGACTGAAATGAAGTCATTGAATAATTTCAGTCCTGTTATGAAAAACATCTCCTCTCATTTGAGCTTTGGTGTCATTTTCTCAAATCCTTGGGAACTGAAATAGGGACAGAGTAACTGATAAAGTCAGTTGATTTATGCTGTGATCTGAAAGGTAGAGTTCTGTGCATGTGTATGTGTCAAAAAGCAATGTGATTCTTTGCAAGCCCTTGGAAAACAATCCTTAATGTTTAAGTGTATAATGTATGCAGAAAAACATTTAGATATTGCAGAGCATATACAGAGCAGAAAGTTAGCCATCCTCAAACTATGGTCAACTTCCAATAAATGACATGTTTCAGTTTCCCTTCTTCAGGATCCATGCTTTTAAATGTTCCTTTTTTTGTCCTTTTCCTCTTTTCATAAAAATGAAATATATGACTGTTTTGATTACTATGGCCTTGTAATATAGTTTGGTATTAGGTAACATGATTCCTCCAACTTTGTTCTTTCTCATATGTTATTGCTATGTGGGACGTTTTGTGGTTCTATGTAAATTTTCAAAAT
>VMDR010029218.1:0-12829 GCA_007922815.1 Macrotus californicus | reverse complement strand
TTTATGGAGGGACTTTGCACTGACTGGGAGGCCAAAAATGTTTCTTTTGCTGCCATTCTTTATTGACTGTAAATATTTCGGTTAAAAGAAAGTCATGTGAGAGCAAGTGGTTAGATCTTTCTGGGTTTAAAAGCATGAAGTAGTTCTGCTTTCTTCGTCGCCCATCCTATCAGTAGCTACCTAACTTTGCTTCCTGATGTTATGCAAGAAATAGATGCCTTTAGATATCAAACTCTTATACATGCTTGCTTTTTCATCCTTTGATCCCTCCCCTCTCTTTGAGATGTCAAAACACCACACAGCTTTGACTTGAATAGTGTCAAAACATAAAAACACACAAGTTTTGAATCAGCTCATAAATCCTCAAAAGCAAAGTTATTCTACCTTAGCCAAATGCCTGGCATTTGTGACTTAAGATAGTGAATCACAGGGTAAGGAAGTGAATCAGAGCCCTCCAAAAATTCTTTTTTATTTTTTTAGCTATTTCTGAGGAATGGTAGGGATCAGAATTCAAAGCTGTCTAGAAAGTATTAAGATAAACTTTTCCTCCCCTACAACATATCAGAAACTACACATTCAACAACCTTCAAAGTAATTTGCTAACTTAAAAAAAGAAATAAAAAAGTCCTAACTAGTGTGGGTTGTGCATCATTCTATACACTGAAAGGTTGCTGGTTTGATTCACGGTCAGGGCAGGTGCCTGGGTTGCAGACCAGGTACCCAGTTGAGGCAACCAATGGATGTTCCTCTCCCTCTCTTTCTCCCTCCTTTCCCTTCTCTAAAAATAAATACATAAAATATTTTTAAATAATAAAAATAAAATAAAAAGAACATATTTTTTAAATCTCCAACAAATAGCTACAGAAAATAATTGATTAACATTTATGTAGTCACAGCACATGTTGCCTGGGTCTGATGATTTTTTTCTTATTTTCTCTTCTCTCATTCTTTTGTTCCACTAAACTGACCCACTGCCACATTTTTACCACCCATCCCCATCACCACCACTTCTTCCCCTTCCTCTCTCACCCAGGCGATCCATGGAGATCATTGCCCAAGGTCTGGGTAATAATCCCAGAAAGTCCCTAGGAGTTCAAATTTAGGTGGGGAAGGGGAAATTTATTTACCTTACTTACATGGGGAACCTGGAAAGACAGACTGGTTCATGTGAATTCATTCATGTGTTCCAAGTGGGTGAGGTAATTGGCTAATAAGTGTAAATGTAAAATGCTAAAATTAAAATCTCTGAGAAACAGCCCATTCTGTTAAAAAATACCTTTCTTTCAATAATTCATTTATTCTATATTTGTCCTGCCAATCTTCCCATTGTTCATGACCTCATCTTTCCATTGTCATTTCCCTGAGCTTTGGGCAAACCTCATCATTTAGCACATCCAATAAATTGGAGTAAGTTCAATTGTTCATCTTTGTATTTGCTGAGGATAACCACGATAAAAGAAAAATTAATTAACATTAGGAAACTAACTTTAAAAAAGTATACTACTCATTAAACTGAAAACCAAAGCAACTGAAAACTTCCAGAAGTTAGATTCAGCAATTTGAAAGTCAGACCATGTGAACCAGTTGTCCAGTGTAAAGGCCTTCCTCCTCTTCTTTTTTTTTTAAGGCTCAGAGCATGTCAAGTGTTCTTTTTCCTCCTCTATTCTCCCCCACTCCAGCCATCCCACCCTCAATTGTACCCCCCTTTGGCTTTGTCTGTGTGTCCTTTATAAATGTTCTTTGACAACCCTTCCCTCTTTTCTCCCCCATTGTCCTCTCCCACCTCCCCTCTGGTTACTGTAAGACTCTCTTTACTGTTAATGTATACGGCCATGTTTCAGAAGTTAGTTAGTACCAGTGTGGACTTTTATGAAACTTTAACTAATATCCACATACCTAAATTGTGATTTATAAATATAAAAAATCAGCAACACTTTTCTTTTGAACAGCTCACATTTCCCAAGAAGTGTTTCTATAACAAGTAAATGAAAAAAGAAGTTTTTACTCCTTTCTCATTATTCTGGAGGACAATGTTCAAGTACCAAGCCAGTAAGGACATTAGAATATCACAGGTAAAATCTGTCACCACAGTAACTTCAGTTTACAGTAGCACATTGTTTCCATCAAGGGACAAAGGCACACACATTTTAAATGCATTTTTTAAAAACACAGATAGACCCAGATTATGCTTTGACCCATAAGGAGAAATAATCACATCTGCCCACCTATAGCCCCTTCACTTTAATGCCCCCAGTTCCTCTCTGTAACTGGGTTTCATGGGGGAGAAGGAAGCTTCTATCATTTAATACTTTATAAAAGCAACAAAGGATTAACACTGAATTATGCTTAGGAATAAATCATGCTTAGTTTACTTAACAATTAAATTATTTATCAACCTTTATACCACAAGTTTTTAAATGGTATACAGATAAAATTGCAGAGTGAGTCTGAGGTTTGTTCACAACACTGCTAACCAAGCATGTCCTCCTTTTGGAAGTTCATTTTCTCTTATTGCTTAGTTCTGGGTAATTCTCCATTCATTAATTCACCAAATATTCACTGAGCACATCCTAGGTGTCAATACTGTTCTAGGCTCAGGGAAGATAAAGAGCACCAACAAAAATTATGGAACTCACATTCTACTGGGGTAAGACAGAATAGCCAATAAAAATAATAAATAATAGCGTGAGGGAATCCAGGACTCTGGGCAAGGTCTGGAACTTTAAACAGGGTGGTGAGTGTGGCCTCATTGAGAAGCTGACATTTGAACAAAGATTTGAAAGCAATGTAAAAACAAGGCATAAGTTCACTTGAGGAGAGGGCAGTTCAGGCAGAGATGGGACCCAGGGCTGAGGGTATGAGGCAGGGTGTGTTCTTGATGTGTTCAACGAAGAGGAGGGAGACCAGCCTGGGAGGACAGGGAATAGGAGGGACATCAGGAAAGTCAAGGTCCCCAGATCCAGTAGGGCCCTGAAAGGATTTTGGCATTTACTCTGAATGAAACAGAGGGACCTAATCTGGCTGAAGTGTGGCTGCTGCCTTGGACATCAGGGATGGGAGACTAGTCAGAGACTGAGGCCATCATCAGGGTGATGGTGGTGTGGACCAGATGGCCACAGCGGGAGTGGTAAGAAGGGGCCAAACTCCAGATACACTCTGAAAAGAGAGTCAATACAAGTCCCTATGGGCTGTGAGAGAAAGGCTGAGTCCAGGGCATTGGCCTGAGCAAGTAGAAGGATGGAGGAATGGCTGTGGGGATGAAATCAAGAGTTCAGCTTTGGATATGTTATTAGACTTCCAAGTAGAGGAAATGAGGAAGCAAGTGGATAACTGCCTATAGTTCAAGGAGAAAATCCAGGCTGGAGCTATAAACTTGAGTTTTGGATGATACTTAAGTCTATGAAACTGGCTGAGATCACCCAGGGAGTGAATGTATATGGAGAAGATAAGAGGTACAAAGTCCAGAGTCATTGCGGATGTAATTAGTTAAGACAAGGTCGTATTGGAATATGGTGGGCCCCTAAATCCAATATGACTGGTGTCTTTATAGAAATGCAAGAATTGGACACAGACACACACACAGAGGGAACACCATGTAAAGACAAAGGCAGGGATTGGTGTAATGTATCTACAAGCCAATGAATGCCAAAGATTGCCAGAAAACTACCCAAAACCAGGGGAGAGGCAAGAAACACATTCTTCCTGACAGCCCTCCAAAAACATCAACCTTCTGATATCTTGATCTAGGACTTCAAACCTCCAGAACTGTGTGAGAATAAATGCCTGTTGTTTAACCCACCCAGTCTGTGGTACTTTGTTATGCAGCCCTAGCAAATGGAGCTAGAAAGTGTGAGTGTGGTAGAGTAGGCGGGAGTCAGAGAGGGAAATGCACATGTTGCAATCATAGCAATGGGTAGTGACGGGTCTGGTATGACCATGACAGTAATGAAAGGCGAGAGGCCAGATTGTGAGAGGAGGTAACCAGGGAACTGAGAAGCCAGGGGAATGGAGGAAAATCTATGTGTATATTGAAATTGCCAAAAATCAAGGCTGGTATAGGAACAACCTCACAACAATAGGTATCAGCAAAATAGAAGAACAAATGATACAACCCGATGATCTGAGATTCAATCTAAGACATTTTTAGAGAAGAAAGAGAATAATCCAGAGGCAGTAAGGAACAAAAAGGAAATGCAGCCCACCTCCAGGCTCCATGGAACAAAACTGTGATGGAGAAAACCACAGCCACCACAAGGCAGGGCTACAGGAGAACAGAAAGGCTGTGTTCCCAACAGACAGCCAGGTTTTCATCAGAGCACTTTGGTGGCAGGAACATTCAGGGGGGAGGCTGAGGATATCAGGTTTTGCTAATAATTGGCTGTGAGCTCTAGCAGGCCCAGAAGAGAGCAGGACTGGGGAAGGACAGGAGATGTCTCTTCTATGTTCAGGACCAATGCTGATCTATATTGGACTAATTCCTTTGTTCAAAGCTGATGTATTAGTAGCAATCAATACTCAGTCTCCATCTATTATTAGTCAAATACTTTATCTCAGAGAACCCTCATTGAATCCATTTTTTGGCTCTAGTAATTCTGTCCCAATACATGGTTATTACACAGCATAAAGCAATAGTGAAGCTTGGCTTTTTTCCTGGGACCTGAAAATCATGGCTGCTGTAGCTGCCTGTTCCCTCCAAGAAAGGCATTCTTTCTTTTTGTTGCAATGGAGATGGGGCAGGAGGGTAAAAGAAACTGAATTACCACTGAGCATCTCCTAAGAGGCTCCCACTATTCGTCAACATACAGCATCATCCTAGCATCATCTATTCTGTGGTTACTTTGAGGGATTCCCCCAGTAGACATTCTCTTTCTCACAGCATCCCAGAGTTGATCGATTTCATGCCCACTTAGGGTGGACCATGTAGTCTTTATTCCTAACAGTGCATTTATAATACCTTACAGCAACCTTACAAAAGCTGAGACTGCATCTTTACAGAACATTCACTTATTCATTTAACAAATATTTATTGAGTACTTCTAGACAGTGGCAGGAGCTCATTAAGCATACAGGGTAGGCAAAAGTAGGTTTACAGTTGTGAATATGTGCAACTGTTTATTCTTGTATTATTATTTATTAATATTATTTTCCATATTCACAACTGTAAACCTACTTTTGCCTGACCCTGTATAGTAAATAAAATATTTATATGAAACATTAGATCCACTAGTGATAAATTATATGAAAAAATTACAGAGTAAGAGGATAGAAAATGAAAGCAGGAAGTGATATGTTAGTACCAATCAGGTTTCAGTTCTTCGTGTCTACTGAGGTAGACCCCCTTGTACATTGCAATGAATTTCAAGCAGTTTCGAAGAATTTGTTGCAGCTGGTTTGTTGTTCTGCCTGGGACATATGAGGCTATAAAAAGTCACCACAAGTGTAGCATCTTTAGCTTTGTTGATCTAGAAATCCAATTTTGTCTATTTACCCAGGGATAATCAGACTCTGGAGAACCAACCCCAGCTCACCATACTAAAGAGATGCTTTTACAAAGAACCAAAATGTTAATTTCTTGATTTATAATAGGAGACATATCTGGCCAGACAACCAGGCTCTGCTCTTTGCCCAGACATGTCTTTCTGGAACGGGAGTCGCCATAGAAAAACATATTAAATATTTGGCTACCATGGCAACCCAAAGGAACCCCTTTGCATGGACCTAGGCCTGAAGATGTGACTTGAGGAGCAGACAGTGAGTTTGTGCGATTAGAAAAAGGCGCCCGTCCTCCTGGTGAACGCAGGCCAATGATGGGACATACAGCTTGACAAGGGGAAAGAGGACTAGATTTCAGCTCTGACTCATTTTTGTTTTTTAAGATTTTATTTATTTATTTTGAGAGAGGAGAAGGGAGAGAGAAAGAGAGGGAGAGAAACATCAGTGTGTGGTTGCCTCTCGTGCACCCCTCTACTGGGGACCTGGCTTACAACCCAGGCATGTGCCCTAGACTGGGATTCGAACTGGTGACCCTTTGATTCACAGGCTGGCACTAAATCCACTAAGCCACACCAGTCAGGGCACTGACTCATTTCTTAGGGTAAGTGCTCTTACGCAGTGAACAACCTGGAGGTAACTGTATAGACCTAATGGAACCAAAGATAGACTTAATGGAACCAAAGAATTAAAATGAAAGTAATTGAGTATTTTAAGGAACATTGCCTTTAAGGTACCAAGTAAAGTGATTGTCATGTAATGATGCCTTTTACACCTTGCGGTGTGTGTGAAATATGTAAAAAATGAAGCAAAGTATCATTTGTTAATCCATATATAGAAAAATTGATCCAACTCTGAACAAGTCTCTTTTTTCTTATATGCAAGTGTAGTTGAAAATATTTTAAAGTCATTCTGAAAAATGTTCACATTTCTAGACTCTATCTCACGCCAAGAAAAAGTTAGGACAACTTGAGTGATGTGGGAGAGGTTGGAATCCTGGTGAGAATGAGATTAGACATCCTGGATTCTGGCTTCTCCCAAAATAGCTTAAATCAGCCAGTTTAGCAAAGCAGAATTATTCTCCATCTATCTTTCACCCCATAAGCGAGAGGACAGCAGACAGGCTTGGAAAGTTTGGCCCTGCCACACAGGTCTCATTCGCTCCCTCACTGGGGCCTGCAGGGTGGCCAAGCCTGGAGGTCACATTTACTTTTCTCTCATCTATTTTTTCCTTCCCCAGGGCCTGGACAGTCTCTTGATCGGAAGAAATGAACTCTAAGACATTAATAATTTGAAAACATTGATCAGGTCTGCCCCGATCATTCATGGGACCTGAGGCAATACAGTAAAGGCCCACTAATCATGTCTACATATTTAGAATATATAAACCAAAGGTAACATGCTGTTCTGTCCTGTTCTTCTATCTGATAAATATACCTTCAAAAGGGCCTGCAATACCAAGTATAGGAATGTAGTGGTACAAGGAAAACCAGCTCCTGGCCCATACTCCTGCTTTTCACAGGGCCAGCCTCCATGTGGACACTAGTGGACACCACTGTTCATGCAGCCAAACTCAGTCCTCATTCCCACAGGGCCTTTCCACCCACTGAGGCTGGGGGCTATCTACAGTGGGTTTCACCCTCTGGAAGTCAGCCAAGGAAAGAAGCCCATGCAAAACCTGGGAATCAGCTCAGTGCCATTTGGGCAGAACATTCCAGGGACCCAGATCATAGCCCAGAAGGTTGGCTCTAGGCTCCAGGCTGGCATAGATCTTTGAGCCCACAGATTCCCCACCTCAGAGGAGTGCCATAGCCAGAGTAAGATCCTCTCAATCACAACCCCAAAGCAGAAGCCCCACTGGCCTGGATCTAAGGGTGATATTTTCACTGTGAAAAGTAATTAATTTTTATCCTAGTCACTTCAATTATGAGCCTAATCCTCTTAGAACAGGGCCCAGAAAAAGCCTATTAAAATGTAAATTCCTGAGCCCGAAGCCAGACCTATGAATCAGATTAAGTGGGGGAACAGGGGGTGGGGGGCGGGAATTTCCAGGAATCTACATTTTTAAGCAATGTTCCTAAATGACTCTTCCTCACATTAAACGTTGAGAACTGCTATCAAACAGCTGGGAGCTGAAGCCAAAGGCCCTGCCTTCCACATGGACTCCAGCAACTCTGTCTCCAAAAGCTAGGCCCCTAAACACACTGATGAACTGTTCCCCATTTTAAAGACATTATTATCTAGATAAACCTATTAGATGCCCAAAAGCTAAAGCTAGGACTCTTCAACACAATGTTAGATACACTGCTCTCATCATGCTCTCCAATTCCAAGAACATCATTACTTAATTCCTGGCAAGTTGCAGTGTAATTGAGTAGGTTGAGTTTCTTTATACAGCTGCTGTTAGCCAACTTCCTGAGAACAACATGATCTCATGATGAACAGGCATGGTTTCCCAATTGTAGTGGGCCAATTATTATTGTTAGTATTATTATTACTATTATAATTGCTATGTACTTTTTAATTACTGCTACCCTTTCCTTTCACCCACCATTCAGCAGTCAGGGGCACTATCTTTATATACCAGCCTCAGGGCACAATCAGGCGAGCAGAACAAAAGCTGTGGGTTATGAGTTACCAAGAACACCGGTAGATCCATGGCAGAGACCATGATCTGCAGGACCTGTGTTTGTAAGTGGCAGGTGTTTGAGAGACGTAAAGAGGGTTGCTCCTGTTTTTTTTTTTAATTATCAGAGGCTTAACTTTAAATATCAAGACCCAAACCCCTAGAATTCAGAAAACTTATACACCATTGATGAGAGAATAATGTAAATGTAGACTGAAGGGAACATGGAGAATAGCAGGTTAGACATCCAGATAGAAAACCCAGAAAAGTTGATGGAGGCTCTAAAAGATAAGTGCCAGGGCCTCACTTCCTGATGAGATGTCATCTTCCTGAGAGCTTGCAAGCTTCAGAGAAGCCTCATGTCCAACATGGCACCTGAGTAATAGATGAGCAATGGCCAAGGCAAATAGCCAAGCAGATGGGTCTCAGAGAGCCCTGCATACCCCAGCAGGTACAAAAAAATGGAACCAAGAGGTACTACATGCCTATAGAAGGCACTCCCACCAGAAGAGGTATCTGATTGATAGAGAATAGAGTATATGAATGTGACAACTGAAGGTCATGATAAAGCCAGAGACATCACTGTTCATGCAGCAGGAAAAGCCTAGATGCCCAAGACCAAGTGGGACAAGTCATACCTCAGCAGAGGCCAGCACACACAGAAAATACCTTAGCCCAGCTATACGTTATCCCACCTCACCCCATGTTACGGCTGAGGAGAAATGAGGAACAGAATGGAGGGAATTTGAGTTCCAAACTTTAGGCAGCTGAGTCACCTTATAATCTATCATTGGCAGAGATTAGAACTATAAATAAAGCTACATTTCGTTACAAAGAAAAAAGATTATATTTTTGCATACCTGGGTACATAGCCTGACGTCATGATATATGTAAAATATCAAACCTGCCACATAAGAAACAAAGCCCTTGAACCTAGTCTGTTCTGTGTATGGCTTTTTCCAAACAAGTAATGTGTTAATTTTTACCGCCTTCTTTTTGGAGAACTACTTCCTGATGCAAATTCCTGAATGCAAATTCTGGAGGTATACCCCATTTGAAGCCCTATTTGAGGTCTATCATACCTTACACATCCTTACACTGTCCTCAATTATCTTGCAAGTACGTGTCATTGCCATGTCAAGTCTGGGATTTGATTTTATCCTGCATACAAGGTAATACGTTAACCTGTTTGTATTTTGAGGCTCCTGTGTCAAAGACAAAGGACTTTATCATGGCACAGTGAGAAGCATGAGTACCAGTATACTTGCCCTCAAGACCCACAGGGTCATCATGATCATCCCAGATGGATGATAAGCACACAATAGGTTTGTGTAACAACTGAGAGGGCTTGTTACCCAGTCTCTCAAGGTTAGCAACCCTGAGAAACAGCCCAGGTAAAAGAGCGGTCAGGGTCTTGCAGATTTGGTACACTCAGCATGATGTGTAGAAATAGAAGAGACCCAAAGAGGAAACAATGACTCAGGCTAAAACATGGTATTATGGGCAAAGTGCCAAACCAAGATCTTCAAGGACCCGGGCCCTGTCTTATTCTGCCATTTGGTGTCCATATGATGTGGACAAAACCTAACTCTTCTAGGCCATAATGTTCTCATCTCTAAAGTGAAAGTGATAATACAGGTCTTGCCCACCACAAGGGTTGTTATTAAGACAAAATGAGCTACTTTTTGTGAAATCATCTTATAAAATATAAAATACTACACACATGAGAAATTGTTATAATTATCACAAATCCAACACCACCTTCTTTAAAAATAACTCAGATGACATCTTCTTCAAATTTTTTGTTCAGAGAAATGTGGGGTGTAAATGAAAAATACTCAAAGCACATCATCAGTGACTTCCAAGGTACTATTACATTAATTTCCGGCTTTCTTGCATGCCGTAAACTCCTTGAGGGATTTTTCATCTTTGTGGTATTCATCTTTGTGTCTCTGGCAACCAGCCCTATGCCAGCCACATAGCAATCATGGGTATGATGACAGAGTCTAGGTCTCCAACACCATTAAACCCATCAGAAGAAGAAACCAACTTTGACATGGTGGATGAGGCCATGTCTCAAAGGTGCTAGCCAAAAATCCAGAACTCCGGGAAATATCTGCAATTTGCAGAAGGGGGGGATTGGTTATTATTTCTCCAGCTCTACTTTTCAAGAGCTCATATCAATAGCACACTTATGCCTGTCCTTTTCTGTGCTCAAAATTTTTCTGCCCACTTTTTCCCCATAAATTCCAGCATCATCAACTGTTAAAACTGTAAAGGTCTGACACATTAAATCAGTAATCTTCTAACTTTATCTCCAACATCCAAAAAGAATTTTGAAAAGCTATGTATCCCCTTACACATTTTCAAGTAGACATCTCAAATTTTTCATCATAAATTAGAATAGTTTCAAAATATATACTTCCTAGCATATTGTAAATATTGATTTTTAAATAAAACATATCTTATACTCTGTATTCAATGGACTCTAAATGCCCAAGCAACTTGATATCCAGTCTCACTCATTTAAAAATCTACAGACAAGCTCTTTTGTGACAACTGGGAAATTTTTATCTTTTCCTTTTCTCCTTGATCTCATATTTCCCCCAAAGGAATGTTATCAATGCAGTACTTTTTTAAGATTTTATTACTTTATTGTTGTTCAATCACAGTTGTCTACATTTTCCCCCCATCACTGCCCCCCACCCCACGCAATATGTTTTTATACTTGAAAGATTTTATTTTGTCACCCTGTTAACTTCTCTGCAATAACAAAATTAATTATCTATAGGTTGAAACTTAAACATTGCAATTGTGCATGACTATAAGATTCTAAGTATTTTTAAAGTTTTCTGGGTTGTGTTATCTTTACGATGATTTTTAGTGCACAACTGACCAAAGCCACATAAATGTATAACATATTTTGAGAGGTAATTATAAAGCATACTAAATTTAATTTAGGATTTAACAAATGAGTAGAAAAGTGGGTGATCTGTGACAGAGCAGCAGAGTTGTACCTTCACTAAAAATGAGTATGGATCTCATGTTTTTCTTTTAGTTAATGAAAATGTTTCTCCTATGATTTTGAATAAATATTCAAGGAAATATAAGGCACTAACTTACCTCTAATATATGTTTCTCATTAGAAAATATAACATTGATATGTTGGAGAAAATTGTGAGTTTTCTCACCTTGAAAAATGCAAATTATACTATTGAGACTAGATTGAAATACAAATAAATGAGAGTAGTCAGACAGAGCTCATCCTCATTACTGAGATGGTGAGACTGCAGAGAATATGTAGCTCGTAGAAGACTGGCATTTCCCGGCATGCTTCTTATAAATCTTGAATATTTCACCATAAATAGATAGCTAAAGTACAGAAACCTATCATGAGTTTGTCACCTGGGTGAACAACACGCTGCCATCTTCAATATTTCCAAGAGATATTCTTTTTATTCTGTTTTCAAGGGTTTCTTTGCACAGTAGTGAAGACAATATTCCATAATATACCTGAAATCAAAATATCCAAATTCCATAATACACTTGAAATCCTTAATATACTTGCCTAATTCCACAGGTAGTTAAAATCAAAACATCCAAAGATGCATCAGCATGCCTGTTTAAAGTACTGTCTCAGGTACTTGGGGCTACTATAATAAACTGCCATAGCCTGTGGCTTAAACCAGAAACATTTATTTCTCACATTTCTGGAGGGCAGAAGTCCAAGATCAAGATGCTGGAAATTCAAGTTTCGGATGAGGGTCCTCTTTCTGGTTTGTAGATGGCAGTATTCTGGTATCCTCACATGGCAGAGTGCAGAGAGAGAGAGCAGCCTCCCGTGTCTCTTATTATAAGCACACTAATCCCATTTATGAGAGCTCTAAACTCATGACCTAGTTATCTTCCAAAGGCCCATGACCCCCCATATACCATCACACTGAGTGTTAAGATTTCAACATATGAATTTTGGGAGACACAAATATATAGTCCTTAACAGTTAGGCTTTGCTCTTAAGAGAGATAAGCATAAGACAGGGAAAGACGTGGTGGCCTATTACCTTTGGCTCATGGTGCTATTTTGATTAAAGGAAGCTATCAAGATACCTTTAGTTCGATTTGCCTCTGCTTAGTGTCCCAGAGGTTTCTACACCAAGACAATGTACCATAGTATGATTTGGGTTTGATGAGAAGTTTGTCTCTCTCCTGTGAATGGAAGAAGGAAGATTATGAAAGGAAAGGTAGAAAAGGAGAAGCAGCCTGACACATACATATACAAGCAGATGAATATATAAAGAGTATTAGAGAGAAATACAGATTCTGGAAATTGACTCCTTTAAAATTATATGAATCTATACACCTCTTAGAATGTCTTCATGTTCCCCTAAAGCTATGAAAACCCCAATTTGAATTAAATATTTCTACTATTGCTAATAACTATCATTACAATGTACTAAGAGTTTAAGTATTGCATTCTTCATTCTTAAGTATTGCATATTACATTCTTCAAATATATCAGTTCATTTAAATTATGTTTTCCATGTGATAGCCCTTAACCCCATTTATAGATGAAGAAATTGAGGCTCAGAGAAGATAAATAACTTGCCCAGAATTTCACAGCTAGTAAGTGCCAAAGCCAATTCAATCCTCGTTCCATTTGACTCCAGAGCCTGTGCTTTGTGATAATCTTATGTGGCTTTGTCTATGCATTCTT
>VMDR010029217.1:0-12831 GCA_007922815.1 Macrotus californicus | reverse complement strand
GAATATGCAGGATTTCTTTGTGCAATTCTTGTAATTTTTCTGTAAGTCTGACATTAAGTCAAAATTTAAAAATGAATAGATAAAAAAAATTCATAAAACAAAATTAAGTTCTAACAGCAAATGTCCAGGCTCCACATTATAAAATGTGTAGGCAACACCAGTTCAAGCCTGCCTCAGGAAAAGATGGGACGAACAGCCACTTCACTCAGTCATCCAGGCTCCTCTCAGACTCACTAGCTTGTGAACATGGAAAGTAAGGGGTTTAAAGGAAAGGGATTTTATGTATATGCCTGAGAGTTGGAACCTGGAGTTGTGTCCTCTGGTAAGGCAGATTCTAAACTGGACTCTTGCTGTCAATGGGGTTTTTGTGGATATTGCTGGAGCTCTTGCCCAGCCCTCATTGCATCTCCTGGTAAGGGTGATGCCTCCACTAGCTTTTTACTTGGTAATACACCTCCAGCGGTGGCCAGTTTTATCTCTCCATTGGGCTATGTTATAGAACCCAGTTACTCAGACACTAACTAGGTATTGCTGTGAATGTAATATACATGCAACTAACAACTACATTTAGCTGACTTTATGTAAAGGAGATTATCCTCAATAATCTGGGTGGGTCTGATCCCATCAGTTGGCCATGAGAGCAGAACTGAGGTTTCCCTGAGGAAGAAGAAATTTTACTTGTGAACTGCAGGGATATCTCTTGTTCAACAGTTTTTTGCCTGTCCTTCCTGGTGGCCTGCCCTACCAGCCCCTCAATTGTGTAAGTCAACTTCTTGCAATATCTATCTATCTATTTATCTATCTATCTATCTATCTATCTATCTATCTATCTATCTATCTATCCATCCATCCATCCATCCATCCATCCTAGCCTACTGGTTCTATTTCTTCAGTAGAACCCTAACATATCTCTTTCCCAAGTATGAGTCAGGCCACAGACCCAAATTCCAAAGGATACTTGTAAGGTTTTAAGGTGGGTCTCTGAAATCTGCCCTTCTCCCTTGCCCCACACATACTTGCCTTAAGGAAAAGTCATATATAATATCTAGTCATTCTCTATCATATATATTTTTATGGCATCTGGAAATTTGGTCTAAAGTATTGTGTGAATACCACTTGAACTGCTTCTCAAATGCTTAAAATCCTGGGGACAAATCCTCTAAGTTGGGGAAATGTTTATTTCATTGCAAACAGAAGCTAAGGGAATGCATTTTACAAATATTTGCTAGGAGACTTAGAATCATAATACCATAGATGTTGTCTTAGTTTGGGCCTTTAAAGAAGGAACCTTGAGACAAGAATTTAGGTATAAGTATTTGGGAGGTGATCTCAACAAAGACCAGAAGGGCTGGAGAAAAGTGAGGAAACAGGAAAGAAAAGGTGGCCAATAAAGGGTGTGTTACCACACAAAATCACCACTGTGGGCATCTTGATCTTAATCCCTGTGGGGAGCTCTAGAAGTCAGTGAGAACATGTCCTTTAGAATAATCTCACCAGAACGGTGAGGGAACTGGGGCGTTAATACACTGAATCTGTTCAGTCACTGCTTGAGAGCTGTTTCCAGGAGGTGCTCATGACTATGTACTTTGGCCCTTACTGTACAAATTTAAATGTCAGAGGCCACAGTCCAGCATCTGAAAACCAGGTCTGACAATGCCTCAGTCCCAAAGCAGAGGAGAGATGGCTGGAGTGTGAACAGTGTCTGCCAGAGGCATCAACATTTACTTAACCCAATATAAGTCACTCATGTGTGACAAACATTTCTTCCTTACTGGACAAAAACTCCTTCTCTTTCTTAATATTAAATAGTCTTCATCAACTTCTAGAATTATATCTTTAGCAAACACAATGGTGTACATTTGGTAGATTTTCTGACAATAAAGTTATGTTTATAACCAAAATGCCATTTATTCCACTACAATCTTAAAGAAGATTGGGGAATTTATCCAGAATGACATGCAATTCATTGCAGCTCATACTATTTATAGTTGTTAAAGCAAAAACAAATACTTGGTTACAAATACTTAAGTTGTGGATTGCTTTGGCTTTGATGGAAATATTTACTTCCTCTAAAGTTTGATCTCTGGGTCTCAAAATGTTTAACACAAGGTGCAACTTCTGTGACTTAGTTCTTGAAAGAAGTTTCCAGTGCTTGAGCTTTCTCAGTGATGTTCTTCTTAAAGGGCATCATGAAGTCTTCAAAGTCCACCTCATAACTGAACCTCTCCCTCCGCAGCTCCCTCTTTCTGATCAGCTCTTCCGTTGTGGCTTCAGGACTCCAGGTCTTAAATAAACAACCACATCCAGAGCAAGTATGAGTATGACAGCCAGTAAACATGCCATAGTCAGATAATTTTCAACATGGTTAATTTGAAACTATCAAATTTACTTCTAATTCTATTTTAACTTTTTTCCTTTTACATAACATCAGCGGTTACACGGGCATCACTGTTTCTGATGGTGACTAGCTGGGCAACTGAAGTGTGCTTCAGTTTCCTCTCTGATGACCTTTGGGCCAAGTACTGTTCATTTTTAGGATGTCAAAACCAGAAATGGAATTAGATGATCACTTGGGTTTACTACCATTATGTCTTATGAGTAAATCAAAATTATTTTTATAGTAGAAGGCAGAGAAAGCTGGTGGTCTCTCAGTATAGTTTGATGGGCATTGCCAAGATCACTATTATTCTTCAAAGATGTTTCTACCTCTAACTGTAAATGTTTTAGTAGCTACTGAATAAATCCTCTCTTAATTAGTGGGAATCCCCTAAGGAGTTGGTGGTAGCAAGCACAAGGAAGAAGGGTTGGACCTAAGGTACTAAGAAAAAGTATCTATAGCACCTGCTGACTAAATGGCTATAGGGAATGATAATGACCAAAGAAGACTTTAAACTTTCGAGGAAAATGAAAATATCAAAATAGAAATAGTAATAGAAGAAACCAGATACTTGGAGCCAAGCAAGTTGGACTTAATGAGTCAGAAGTAGCAGGACCTGGCAAAAGGACACCTTCGAACAGTAACTACGAAAACTATCCTTTGGACATTTGTTTGGGTGTCCTGCATAGAAAATATCTGAAAAATGACTATGGGTTTATACCATGTTATAAAAATCTTTCCAAAGTACTTACCCTCCGTGGAGTAAATGTGATATCTACTTTCTTGGTGTAACCACTGGTAATCAATGAATTGAGATGAACCACATTACCCTTACGCATTTTCTTTTCCTCCAATATGGTTGGTACAGTATAAATTGGTGAAAGTGGTTCCTGGAAGCAAGACAAAAAAATCCCTATGAATTTCATAAACCTATGTATACTCTAATATTACATGTTGTTCTACATTTCACTCAGAAGACAGAAAAATAGAAACTAAAAATGCTACTACATAACTTGAAATGAAGTAGAATATTATTTTAACTTTGGGTAAGGAGAATTAGTTTGCCTTGTTTAACTCTATTTAATTAATAGTTTCAGGAGCAGATATCATAAGTCTTCAAGATATTCATCCTTGACCTGTGTCAATTCATTAAAAACAATTCATTAAGTATTAAAATGATAATGGTGCACACAGTAGGAACTTTAGCTGATTGACTTCCTTCACCTCTGGCAATTCTTTTTTTTAAAGTATATTTTATTGACTACACTATTACTTGTCCCAGTTTTTTTCCACTTTGCCCCCCTCCACCCAGTTCCCTCCTTAGTTCGTAACCATGGGTAATGCATGTAAGTTCTTTGGCCTCTCCATTTCCTAGACTGTTCTTAACATGAATATTTTGTCTATTTTGTACCTACCATTTATGCTTCTTAAACCCTGTACCTTTTCTCCCATTCTCCCTCTTCCTCCTCTCTGCTGCTAACCCTCCCCATTATCCCCATTTCTATAATTCTGTTCCTGTTCTAGTTGTTTGCTTTGTTTGTTTATGTTTTTTTTTAAGACTCAGTTGTTGATAGTTGTGAGTTTGTTGTCATTTTACTGTTCATTATTTTGATCTTCTTCTTTTTCTTAAATAAGTTCCTTTAACATTTCATATAATAAGGGCTTGATAATGATGAACTCCTTAGCTTTACCTGATCCGGGAAGCACTTTATCTGCCCTTCAATTCTAAATGACAACTTTGCCAGATAGAATAATCTTGGTTGTATTGTAGGTCCTTGCTTTTCATCACTTTGAATACTTCTTGCTGGTCTCTTGTTGCCTGCAAAGTTTCTTTTGAGAAATCAGCTGATAGTCTTATGGGCATTCCTTTGTATGTTACTCTCTGCTTTTCTCTTGCTTCTTTTAAGATTCTCTCTTTATCTTTAACCTTTGGCAATTTAAGTATGATGTGTCTTGGTGTGGACTTCTTTGGGTCCAACTTATTTGGGACTCTCTGTACTTCCTGGACTTCTATGTCTATTTCCTTTGCCAAATTAGGGAAGCTTTCTTTCATTATTTGTTCAAATAAGTTGTCAATTTCTTTCTCTTCCTTTTCTCCTTCTGATACCCCTATGATTCAGATGTTGACACGTTTGGAGATGTCCCAGAGTCTCCTTATTCTTTCCTCATTCTTTTGAGTTTTTGTTTCCTCATTCTGTACTGGCTGTCTGTTTATTTCTTCCTTATGTTCCAATTCATTGATTTGAACCCCAGCTTCCTTCCCCTCATTGTTGGTTCCCTGTGGATTTTTCTTTATTTCACTTAATGTAGCCTTCATTTCTTCGTTTATGCTTTTGCCACATCCCATGATTTCTCTGAACATCTTTATCACCAGTGTTTTGAACTTTGCATCTGATAGGTTGGCTCTCTCCACTTGGCTTAGTTCTTTTTCTGGAGTTTTGATCTGTTTCTTCATTTGGGCCATATTTCTTTGTCTTCTAAATTTGGCAGCCTCCCTGTGTTTGTCTCTGTATATTAGATAGAACTGCTTTGACTACCTGTCTTGGCATATCTGTTATGTTGTAAGGGGTGGAGCCTTAGGTATTTGCCAGGGCAGGGTTAATGACTTCATCACTTCTTGGTGCTGTATATGGGGGAAGGGTCAGAGAAGGGACAATGACACTTGTTCAGCTCTCGCCACATTTCCAGTCACTTCCTCCCCTTCCCATATACAACTGGCACCCTTCTAGCTGCTGCCCTGGTGCTGAAAAACAGAGTGGATGGGTTTGTATATGTTCTGGGTCCTGTAAATGGACTCTCCTGAGAGACTGGCAGTTTCTTCTGTCACCCCACCCCCAACTGGTTTTTACTGCCAGAAATTATGAGGCTTTATTTTTCTTGATGCTGGATCCCTGGGCTGTGCCATCTGGCCTGGAGCTGGGATCACTCACTCCCCAGGTGTCCCTCCCAGTTTTTATCCACCACATGAGAATGTGGGACCATCCATTCCACCAGCCACTGCTGCAACTGCCTCACCTCTGCCACACTGGGTCCTCTCTGCCCCGGCTTCCCAGCTCCACTCCTCCTACCTATCTGGATGAATGTTTCTTCTTTAAATCCTTGGTTGTTGAGCTCCCATACAGTTTGATTTTCTGGCAGTTCTGGTTGTTTTTTGTTTTGAGATTAGTTGTGATTCTTCTTATGGTTGTGTGAGGAGGTGAAGCATGTCTACCTATACTTCCATCTTGGTGGAAGTTCCACCTCTGCCAATTCTTAATCTTGTCATCCATGTGTGTTACTCTCTATTGTCTGCCTATAATCCCTTCACTCTATCCATTTCCTACCATCTACATTCCTTTTTTTCTGTTTGATAACATTAAGGTTTTTCCTTTTTAAATTTCATCCATTGTCAGGTGTCTGCAAGAATCTCCCAGGGATCCTTCTGCTCCCCTAAAAGAAGCTTCTAGTCTAGAAATGCATCTAGAGCTTCCCTGCTAATGACAAAGCTTTGATGTCTCAGAAATCTCCATAAGCAACAACCTCAACCTTCTCCTGATAGTTTAGAAGCACCCATACCATACCAGATTACTAAGATCAGTCAGTTTGGTGCTTTAAACCTTCTAGAGTCATACTGTATGATATCCAAAGTTACAAGTATCCTCATGCCTCAGGGTTCAGTGGTAGTCATTAAAATTCCTTGGGCAGGGTTGGTATATGATGAGTAATGAAAGAATATAAGACCAAAATGAAGGAAAATCATGCTTTACTTTATTCCTCACAAGGGTTATCTCCCTTCCCTGTTGGGGCATCTCATCAAATCTGTATAATGCAGGACCAAATATATATATATCTCCAATACATATATCCAATATCAGTTCTTTTTTCAACATTCTAATTGTAGAACTAACTTGGTTTTTGTATGGATTCTGTTTGCAACAAATACTTTTCAGATTCTTCAGTAATAGGAATTTTCTTGCTAGTTTTTTTTTTAAAGTATCACATAACGGTGCTGAAAATATAGACTGCCTGTTATTCGACCCATGTTGTGTAACTATATGCAACACTGCCCCATTCCCCAACAAGTTTTTAAGACATTTCAGTTACTAATGGGTAATCAATTGCTTTTCTTACCTCTTCTTTCTTAATTTCAGTGCCTTCAGTTTTCACTTTAAGAGGTGGCTTGCCTTTCACTTTTTGGTTTTCTGCTGGTTTTGGCAAGTTATCTAGCTTTTCTTTAATCAAGTCAATTATTCTATAGTCAGCATATGCCTTTGCAGTATCCATGGCAGTGTGCCCTGTTTAAAACATAAATTATAATAAACATATTATAATAATAAATTATTCCAAACTATAATAAGCATATTAATAATAAACCATGTAGAAAAACCTTAGCACATCAGCCCTATGCATGTCTTAGTAAGGGTGTTTCTAAAGCAAATGGTATGTGTAAGGTCACAGAGCTAGGTGAGACATTCTCAAAGGTGGGCCCAGCTCTAAAATCTCATAATTAAAATGTCATTTATTAGAAATCAATTTTTTCTTATTAATTTTTTAGCATGTTTCTTAAAAAATCAATAGGAAATAGTGGCAGATTACATTTTGAATATCTAATTGCTGGTTCTCATTCCACACTGTACACATTTCCTTTCATGTGACAATTTCATGTTGTCCTCCCCTTTCCATGATGTAAGGAGGTATACTCTAAAAGGACTGGGGAACCTGATGGTCAAAAGTGCTCTATGCAGGTGGCTAGAATTTATGACACCTGTAATGTCCTCAGGCAGGACTCCCACAATACTACCCATATCTCAGAGACAGCCTGGAGCAGCCAGAGGTACAATGCTCTTCCACTGAAAGGAAGCAATGTGTTCTACTATAGGAAAATGATAACTCCAAGCAAAGAGCTCACATATTTATCAAATGAATTTTTATTCTTCACTTGTTATTTTATAAGGTACACCTTCCATTTACTTCCTAGAGAGAGCCTCAATTCAGAATTGACTTTGTCCAGCTTTAGAAGAAATCCAAATGCAGAGGTTTTACACTATGCCAGCTAGTAGAAGCTGACAGTTAAAACAGTGTGATAACTGACTCAAGGTTTGATCAGCACACTGGTCAAGTCCACAAACAAAATGGTACTGGTCCACAATGAAACAAGCTCAGGAACTACGAGTAAGTATTTAGAAAATTTTATAGCATTTGATAGAAGAGTTTTCTGTCATTTGAATCTAATTTAAAAATTTTGAGCTTGTATTTGTGGGCTTTTTATCACTTCGTTTTTTTAGTAAACCATTTTTTATTGTACTTTGAAAAAGTATCAGTCCATGAAAGATTGTAAATACAAAGAACTGGCCCTTTAACACCAGTGATTTGCGAAGAAGTGAGTAATAAGACAAACTTCCATAATATTTAACTCAGGCATATGTTTGCAGCAGTAATTCAGGGGAAAATATGGCCCTGCAAGAAGAATAGAATCAGATGGGGTTTGAAAGCAAACATAAATTCTTCTTTCCTAACCCTAACCATCAACAAGATGAACACATACCTTTTCTATTTTCCAACTGGAATTTAGCACCAATATCAAGTAGGTATTTGACAGTGTCCAGTCTACAGCTCTCAATGGCTCTGTTTAAAGGAGTGCTGTTGTTGAGTGAAACCGCATCTATCGTGGCTCCAGATTTAACAAGAAGCTCAACAATATCCTGTTGGCCTGCATGGCACGCAAAATGGAGCGGAGTCCACAGAAAATTATCTGTAGAGTTAACGTTAGCCCTACAAGACAAGAGAGATGCACAAGCTAAAAATATGGGTTATTCCAAGCACTGGAAGCTGAAAATGCTAAGTAAGCCCTCATAAAGTTTTATCAACTTGTTCAAATGTAAACCAAGGAAGCTCTGAGTAAAGTTAAACTCTGTGTCATAATTTTTCTTGACAAGTGTCCTGCATTATCTGGCAGTCTTCACTTTGTGTACACATACATTTCACTTAGTTTTAAAAGGCACTTAAGGTCCTAGGGGTTATAATTTTGCAAAGGTTACAATCAAGAAAAATTGTAAAACTGATCCAATGAAGATAAAACTAACAGGAAATATTCTATATTATTCCATTTTTTGTGTCTATTTCTGCATGTTATGAATTTTTAAATGAACCTTCATTAAAATTCTAAGCATTTTTATTTCAAATTTTATGTATTATTATATAAATGTCTTATTTTAAATTTTAGTCCCTTTTAAAGATTCACTGCCCAAAAGTTTGAATCCTCATAGTAGCTTTATGCTCTCTTTTGATAATATACAAATTTGAATCCTTTTTTTGACATTAAATATTTATAGTAACAACAATACTTTTTATCAAGTATGCAATTACTGTGCTAATAAGTGCTTTACATATTTTAACTAATTTTATCTTCAATAAATTCTGTGACACGTGTCCCATTAGGGGCCTGTTATTAAAATGAGAAACTGAGGCACAAAAAGGTTAAGAAACTTATCCCAGGTTATTTAGCTGTGGCAAAAGAAGGACTTAAACCAAGTAATTGCTTTAGATTAAAAAGTCAAATGAAAATGTTATGCTTTGGTATTTTAAAGATATTTACATATTAACCAAGGAAAAAACTGCTACCTCTGGAGAAGGGAATCAAACATGTCCTTAATCATTATAGCCAACATCCTACTTGTTGGACTTTGTTGGGATTAAGAGGCAGATTAAAAAGTGTCTCCATGTAAAATGAATACATTCTAGAGATCTACTTTATAATATTCTCATTATAGTTAATAACACTATATTGGACACTTAATATTTGTTAAGAGGCTAAATTTCATGTAATGTTCTTACCACAATAATTTTTTTTAAGTTTAAAATAAAATGAAAAGCAACTCCATACTAACTAGGTAAGACACTGAGACCAAATTAGCTTCTCTTGGGAGGCCAGTGACACCCAATCAGAAGGCTCTTCTACCCCCAGAATGAAAATGCCTTGGCCTTCACTTGGTGCATAGATGTTACTGGCAAGCCATCTCTGTGTACACACACTCTGTTCCCATTAACCTGGTTTCCAATATAAGATCCACCCATAGTCTAGGCTTCAGTAGTGAAGCACTTTCTTGTGCTATTAAAATTCTGCAGTTAAATGTATCTTAGCTTTCCTTTCATTTCCTTGAAATATGAAGACTCGTGAAAATTTAAGCCCCATCCAACCAAAAACATACCCTCTTTCAAGAAGAAACTTGACCACATCTATGTTTCCACTTGCACAAGCAGTCATTAGTGGTGTTTTATAATAATTATCCTTCATATCCACAGGTATTCCTGATTCAAATGCCTTTTTCAGAGAAGCTAGGTCTCCTGCCTTGGTGAGAAAATTAATATTTGAAAATGCTTTCTCTGAATCATCAATGTACCAAGCAGAGTCATCCTGAATGGGATGTTCTGGTGGATGATCCCGATTAAAACGACTGCAATCAGTTACATTCTTGTAGGTTTCAATCATGTAATATGGTGGCCCACCATCACTCCGGCGTGGAAATGCCTCGTCAGGAATGATGCAGATTGGGAGGGGCAAAACGAACTTGCCTTTTTTTGCCTTTTTGGCTATTCCTTTTTTCTTTTTTTTAGGCCCATAGGATCCCAAGACATAAGACTTGTGTAAGTATCTGGTTCCCTTAAAGAAATCGTTAATGTTGACCCCTCCTCCCCGCACTTGTTCATGAAGTTGAGCTATGGAAGACAGCTGTTCCGAGTTGACTAACTCTTGCCTCTCTTCCAGCACCATCACAAAGTCTTCCTTGCTGACTGTCCCATCCCCCCTGTCCACATATGAAAAAGCTCCCCGAAGGGAAGTCTCATGTTCTATTGACCAATCATGAAGTCGAAGGGCCCAGGGTGGGTTAGGATCTTTGGCTCCTGACCGGGCCAGTTTATTAGCAATTCGCTCTGCCCGCCTTATTTCTTTGCTTGCTGCTTTGAAGCCACCGTCCTTAGCCACAGTCCTGGGTGTTTTATGTTGTAAATTCTTCCATTTCAGGTCACATCCTAAAACGTGAAGCATCATTATTATGAATGGTGCCAAGGCACCTGCATGGCTCTACAAATGACATCCAACTGTTTTCCTATTTCAAATGGTTAGTCAAAAATTTGTCCCTAAATTACTCATATATAGAGATGAGCACATTTAGCTATTATAATTACACAATTCAGCTGTTATTTATTTATTTACTTTTGTGCTTCGCTTTGGTGAATTTCTGAGAGATATTTCCAATTCATATTATCTGCCCCCAAAGGATTAGGACATTAATCCCTATAAATATTTAAAACAAATACCATACTAGGGTACTTGCTAAGGAGTCTTCATGTCAAACAGGAAAAGAGTAAGGGTGACACTGGAATTCGGAAGGAACGTGTATTCAGACAGCTTAAACGGGCCCTTAGAACTCAGATTGCCGAACAATGGCCTGTTTCTTTTTGAATGTCTATGACTATAAATCTGTGTGCAATCTTAAATCATATTTTATCTGTATTGTCCAGGAAATTAGTGTCATTTATATACGTAGATCTGCTGTTTTGTGGTAAGGTCATGTGAACAACCCAACAGAGGAAAATGTGATTTGTTCATCAAATCTGAAAGAATTCCAGTATTATATTTGATTGAGTTATATATTAAATTCATTTCCCTTTTTGGTTCCTTACTTAAATTCATTAGACCAATATTACAGGTAAGTATTCTCTAAATAAATTAACTTTGTGAATCAGGGTGGTGGGGGTACCTATTTAGTGTTATCAGGAAGGCTATGTTGTCTATTAATAAGTGTCTTGAGACATTAAAAGTCTATTACGTATATAAATGTCAGATGATGAAGAGGTTCTTTCTAGTGTTTTGACTCTAGAAGACTCTTCTATTGCTTTGCCAACATCATGTAATCAAAAATAATAATGATTGCTACCCAATCAGTATCTGTAGCAACCAAAACATACAGGCAGCCGCATGTAAAAATAAAACATACCTCTCCAACATTTTATAGTTTTATCCTTTGCCAAAAAGAAAATTAATTACCAATGTTTTTCAAGATTAACACTTCCTTTAGTATTGTTCAAAATTAAAAATTTATACTCAGGCTGATAAGTTTATTATTGATAGAAAAAGTATACTAGGACAATAAAGATCCTAAAATTTTTATATTGGACAGTTTTAAGAACAGTAACTAATTGGGAAGGGGTCTTGATAGTATAATTTCACAACATAATGATTCCATACTAATTCCAAGTATGCTGCTTTTGCTGAGCTTTTTTGCTTATTCAGGGTTTCTAGAGGCTTATCTACCATCTCCCACACCATTCCTATATTTACCCCAGCACTATGAATCCAAAGATTATTAAAGCTGCTTTATGCCCTTTTCTGCTCCAAGTTTTCTCCTAGTTAGAAACCTTATGTGGATAAAAGACCAACATCTCAGCTGAAAGATCTGAAGACATGTTTCCCTTTTTTTTTTGACTTGGGGGACTTTCTCTCCTCCTTTATGATTAGTAAATAAAGATCCATACATCCCCTTTGTGAGTTCTGTTCCTCTGTGGTCAAGAGACTCAACTTTAGGGGCTGGTGCTGGAGAACACCAGCAGCCAAGGGCCTACTGGAAGAAGAATTCTCCACGGGGTGGGTGCTTGAGGAGAACTACTTCACATTCCTCTCCTCTGTCCCTGGGCATGGCACCCACACTGCTGACAGGGACTTGCAGATTGCTCCAGCAACAGGAGCAGGTCAAAAGAAGAGCCTATTGAGGAAGATAGGTTAATGTGGGAAGAGAATTCTGCCTTTACACTGAAGTTTAGAAGAGACTAATAACCCCACAGAGGTTACTCAGCAATGAGCATTTTACTTAAATAACATTTAAATAAAAAAACATTTTATTGCTAATGTTTTTTCCTGCTCTGGCTGACTTCGATCTAAGATTTTAAAGGTGGCAATGTAACTGGCAACTACTGCTATGGAATTGCATCACCCACATAGGATCTGGTGATGTTGTGGTACTTCTAAACATGCTACAGAACTCAGAGCATTTTCAGACATCTGTTTTAAAACCACAGTCTAGTCTTACGATTCTACCAGGAAAAGAAATCTTTTCTGTACAATTGGGTGAGGCCTTTGACTAAAGCTCTGGCCCTTTGCTTCTCAATTTGCTTTCTATGACTTTATTCCAGGAGTATGTGAACAATAGACTACATGTTTGATGATGTTTGTCTCAGTAAGGAAGCAACTGACACATTTAGTTGAAGAAGTTTATCTCAATCTGGGCAGATCTTTAGTTTTTAGAAATACATCATATTAAAAATGAAATGTCAGAATAAACTGCTGATTTTGACAGATTTGAAAACTGGACTATGAGACAGTTTATACATTTGATATATTTTCCTTAAATATATTTGTTAAAAGTGTTCATTATTTTGGAGGGTGGGGAAAGAATAATCAGTTATCGTACTATTAG
>VMDR010029216.1:0-12831 GCA_007922815.1 Macrotus californicus | reverse complement strand
ACAAATAAATGAAGACTTAGAAACATACTGGCTGTCTCTCTCTCCTGTGGGAAACATGGTGCCCGATTGCCTATCTATAAAATATCATTTGTTGCCTGAGAGTTGAGTATGTATTATATATCCAAATAGAGTAAAATTTTGGAGTACACACTATCTGGAACATTTACTAATATACCACGCAATTCCTAGCACAACTTCAGCCCATATGGTTATTCAATTAATTATGGGTTTACAATTAAATTTTTAAAATGAAAAGAGGGATAACTAAAATTTCTTTAAAAGCACTTGAAAATAAATGGTTATAAGTTTCAAAAGCTTAAAAAGGGACTCCTCATGATCAACATTGGGAACAAGTTTCTCCATCTACTTCTGAACTTGTTCATTCTCTCTTGAGACTTCTGTGGTTCTGGTCTTGAATTTACAATGATGAACTAAATAAATATGAAACTTTTAATCTGGTACAGACTTTGATAGTAAGAAAATAAATCAATTATTTAGGCAAAGAACAAGGACAAATAAATACTGAAAGGGGATGCTTCTTTAAATTGGGTGGTTAGAAATGGCCTTTCTCTGGAAGATATATTTAAGTTAGGAACTCAGGTTTGTATAGAATAGTAGTGCAGCCAAAAAGGTTGATTTTTATTTTATTTTCTACAGAGGATGAGGAAAGGGAGCCCAAATTGAAGTTAAACAGTATGCAGATCGTACAGAGACTTAGACAAAGGGTGTGAGAAAACCCCCCAAAATCTCAAGGTTCTATGATTTAATGCTATTTTTCTTCGTGTGTGTGTGTGTGTGTGTGTGTGTGTGTGTGTGTGTGTGTTCCCTATAACTCAACTTACGGCTTTTAGTTTTAAAAACAACTTCAGATGTATGTTTATGTTTTTTCAAAAATGATATGTATAAGCCCTGACCCATGTGGCTCAGTTGGTTGGGTGACATCCCACACAGTGAAAGGTCACTGGTTTGATTCCCTGTCAGGGCATGTGCCTGGGGTGGGGATTCAGTACCCAGTTGGAGCATGTGCAAGAGGCAACTCATCTATGTTTTTCTTATATCCATGTGTCTCTCCCTCTCTTTCTCCCTCCCTTCACCTCTCTCTAAAATAAATAAGTAAATAAGTAAATAAATAAGCAAGCCATATATGATTGCTTTCCTGATCTTCAAGATACACTGTGCAATCAGATGTTAGGGGATTAAATGGTGAGAAAAAACCCTAATTTACAACCATTTGGGAGGTCCTAGCATGGCCCCCAAAGATGCTTCTGTTTTCTATTGTTACATTATATGTGGATTTTGCCACATCCATCAAACTGTTGAAGGTTTCAGCGCTCTTGGTGGTTCATGGACATTTGAGAGAAAGTGTTTTGACTTCCTCTAGCACTTGATAAATTAATCAAGCAAGGAGGCCATGAGACTGGATGGCTCTAATGCTGTGGCGCCTACTTCAGCAAGCCAAAACTTAAGCCTGGAAATACCTCAAGGTTATGAAATTGAAACCTGAAAACAGCCAATCACAAACAGCTAACTAGGCTTTAAACTTTAAGCCAGTTTTTTTGCTTTGCTTCCACATTTTCTCTGTAAAAACTTTTGGCCAGCTCTGTGCATAGAACACTTCCACCCCCTTCTGATTTAGACACTGTTCCATTCGAAACAATTCTTTGCTCAAATAAATTCTTAAAGTTTTAATACGCCTTAGTTTATCTTTTAGCATAGTTACTGCAATCAAATTAGAATACATATATCGAACATTGGTAAGGGCTTTTAAGGTCTTGTATACCATGTACCAGATTCTGTTCAAGCATTTCCATTAGTTCTCCTAGTTTATACGTATATGTCTTTAGTATCAGAAACTTAGCTCCCAAGTTTGTTTAGTTTATCAACTCTAGTTTCAGGGACTTTTCTAATGTAAAAGCTAGTTTCTGGTAAGCTCCACTCATTTTGCTCTTGTAGCGACACAGAATAATTCTACTTCTCTTACTTAATGGAATTTAAAACATAAGTACAATTCAATGTCTAAATTATTCCTTTCCTAGTTAAACATAATCTCATTCCCTTTGTCTCTTTCTCATGAACTGGTCTGTCTATCACTGGGTAGGTCATCTTCCTGTATCCTAGATACTCTGCATTTGACCTGATAAAATTACTCTTTTCATTCACTCTGTATCTTCAAATTATCAGTAACAGCTCTCAAGTACTTGTTAAATTCCTTCTAAAAGAAAACTAAATTTTTTTTGACCCATAGAAAACTTTGATGGCTTTAGGAATTTTGTGAGCTTCACCAGAAATAAGGTCTTTCTTGATTTTTTTTTTTAAAACTATGATCTTGAAAATCCTGGCAGTGATGTTTGTCAGTGGGCATTTCCAAAAATGTAAAGCAGTGTTGGCCAGGAAAAAAATGTATTTCACCTGTCTTCCAGCAAGTGATATCTTGTTAGAGATGATTTTCTGTGAAATAATTTTAAAAGATGTTTTTATATGGCCTATTGTCAGTGAGAATAAATATTTTATCCAAAAGACAGCAATATCTTGTGAGTGGATTAAATCCCTGGTTTCTAAACTGAGCTTGATTGGTGCCTTGAGGGTTCCTTGGAGTTATCCACACAGTTACCATGGGGATGTGTACATGAGGGATGGGATCCAATGGGGGATGTCTGTGTACAAGGGGGGGGGGCAGCTCAACTCGGAGTGTTCCATTTTTATCTGCTGTTTGTGTGTATGTGTGTGTGTTGGGCTTCATCATTAGATTTAGTTGGAGAATGACTAAAAATTATTTTTGAAAATCACTGGAACCTGCTGAATATTTTTGATACTACCTTAGAATTTTCCTTATAAATAGAATTTTCTCATTAAGCCTCTTGCTAAATCTGGACTCTTTTGTGGCACTGGAATAGTATTTGTAACAATTAATGAAGATGCCACCTACAAGGGCTAATGACACTAAATGAAGAAGTAATGATTAGGAATAGGTACATTCAGGACTGGCCAGAACCCTGCTGTCATGAAAATGTCCTTGATAATGAAGAAAGAAGAGTGAAATTGCAGGTCTTCTGGCTGTACAGAAACAGATTTGTTCCTATAGAGAATGCTTTCCAAAGGTTCCCCGAGGCTGTGCAGCTTTTTAAATCAGCAAGCTCCTTTTATTTTCAACCACAAAGTGGAAAAAAGCACCTCCTTTTCTCTTTCTCTCTTTCAAGAAATCTAAACTGTAAGTATCATTGAGTCACCTTATCTCTTTTTGAAGAGGGAAATGCCATCCCTTTGTAGCTTGAATGTAGAAGATTTATGAAGAAAGAGAGTGGCAAAATGGATCACAGCGGCATTGGATTTAATATTTTCTTCATTTTACAATGTTCTGCCTTGCTTGACATGTTTACTTTACAAACACTTATATCCCTGGCTCAGAGTTGCTCTCTGCACACCATGGTGCATAATTAATGTCAAGGTGGAAGGCGATTATGCTGCAAATGTTGCTCCCTCTGCTCTGAAAAGCATTTTTAAAGCCAATTTAGGTCACACATGGTTCATTCTCTTAGAAATTTTTCTTAATTGTTCAGCTAAAGAGAATGCCTCAGGGTATTTATTAACAGACGTTCCAATGGGCTGTCTGCCCTGGGGTGTGTGCATGCTGGAGGGTGGGTAACAGGATCTCACTGGGCTCCATGGTGGTGGGGCAGTGATTGTTGTAGGAGAGAGGGAGCCCAAGAACATTAGCTTTTTAAGCCTCAGGAACATAAGCAAATCAACAAAGAACACAATTTAGCTAAAAAGTATGTGACAAACTGCGCAGTGTATGTAAAAAGAAAGCTCTTCTTGTTTTCCTCACTCCAGTAAGCCTCTGAGGTTCATGTGGCAAGGAACATGTCAGGTTAGAAATTAGATACAAAATACATTTTTAAATGGACCATTTCTTTTATGTTCAGTTGTCATTTGCTGCTTTTTCTTGAGCCCTCTGCTGACAGGAGAGTAGGGTGACAGGCTTGCAGTAGCAGGCGATCAAGTCAACCTGATGCAAAGTTCCCAAGGTCGTGTGTGTGTGTGTGTGTGTGTGTGTGTGTGTGTGTGTGTCTATAGTCACTAAAGCTGGAACCAGAAGAGGTGCTCTCCTGCGATGGCAGTCAGTGTTACTGATAGGAAAAGGAAGAAAATGGAGGTTCCTTTAGATTTCTCATCTGCACAGCAGACTACACCGACCTAGGGCAGAATATCAGTAGTCAGCACTTTTTTCTTCCATTTCTTCCTTCCCAAAGTGGCATCCACTTGGAACCCCAGAACTGCTGTAGAGGGGGATCAGGATATGCCACTTTAGCAGAAGGATTATTTTGAAAGAAGCTTCTGGGAGCTTCCCTTAAGCAGGAACTCCCCGGAAACAAGGTCCCTAGTAGGAAGCATGAGAATAAAACCTACCCCAAATCCCTTATCAGGAGAGTGTTATGTCCCTGGAGGAAAACACATTCACTCATCTGTACAGACAAACATCACAAATTTTTTTAGCTCTAGAGTTCTTGTTGAAACTCCCTTATCTTCATAAAGAAAACTATTCGTTCTTTTCATAAAGCCTTTTCTACCCCCATTCTTTTCCTTTCCTAATTTAGGTATTATATATAAGCCTCTAACTTCAAGCATTTAAGGAACTGGCTACATTTTTTTTTTGTTGGATACCATGCTTACTTAAATAAAAGCTTTTGTCTGGTTAGTGTCTTGGGTCAGTTTAATTTGTACAACCTCATTACTGAATCCCTGTGGGAAGAGAAAAAGCTTTCTTTCCCTACAACAACTTTCCACCTTCGTCACGTCCTCACATAATGCATACCAAATTTCTCCACATTTCTCTGGAATCACTGTATGGACATAATACACACTCCTTGTGTATAATCACCATGCACCTTAGGTAGGTAATTAAGAAGCAGAGCCCAAGAAAGGCTTCTTCTGCAAGGCATTTGGGGAGGGAGTGCTGCAGCTGAAATCTGGAAAGGAGTGAGGGAAGCTAGAAACAGTAGAGGAAGAAGCTCTGCAAAGATGTGGATTCTGCTGAAGTCTAGCTTTAGCCTGATCCCACATAGAGCTGTGGACCATGGTGCTACTTGCTGGTCCCACCTTGAAACAAGGGAGCTAGTTCTTTTTATATTATATAGCATTTCGCCATTGGCTGTGGGCTGCCCCTGGAGGGAAGCATTTCTAGGGGTGTGGCTCCAGGCAGGCTTCTATAAGTAACTCTCATGAGAAGGAGGCATTGTGAGCTTCGAGGAGTCAAGTTCAGAACAGTTGGAGGATTAAGGAAATCTTGCTAGGGCAACAATAATGTCTGCTACACCATGGAAAATACCCATCGTGTCTAGTGAATTGTTTATGACAAGGATACCCCAAGACCTATTACAGATATGCTAAATCTTTGTATGAACAGAATTATTAAAGATATAGGGCAAGGGTCAACAAATATTTGTTGGGAAGGGTCAGATAATAAATTTTTTAGACTTTGTGAGCCAGATGACCTTTATTACAACTACTAAACTGATTGTTCTTGTAGCATAAAAATAGCCACAGACAATATATAAACAAATGGGCAAGGCTGTGTTCCAATAAAACTTTATTTACAAAATCAGGCAGGTGGCCAGATTTGACCTGTAGGCTATAGCTTGCTGACCCTGATATAGGAGATAAAACAGAGAAGACCAATCAATATTCTCAATTCATTTACCTTCTTAGAACACCATTAACTTTTCAAATACAAAGCTTATAACTAATGTATTCTCCAATTTTGGTTTACAGTATAGGCTTTGTAGTTATAGAGACCAGAATTCCACCACTTTACAAGCTATCTATTTTGCAGGGTCAGGTTGAGGAATAAATAAGAAAATGTATCCAATGCACTTATAATATGATGGCTGGCACTTAGTGTTTAATAAATTATATTACTTTGTTATTATTGTTGTTCTTTCCCATGGAATAGTGTTTTGTAATTACTTTGCTGTCTTTGTCATTATTTTTATTCAGCATCTGATGTACCTGTGAGATGCTATAAGATTGGAGAAGTTTTTGAGAGTAAATATAACTGCCCAAGGGAGGTTCTGTTTTTCACATCAGTTGACCCATGATTGATACATGCTTTCTGATTTGCTAGTCTCCCTCTCTTTTGCTCAGCGGAGATAGATGGCATAAAGATTTATAAATACATCTGCATCTACAGATGGAGCTGATGTGGTGGAGGAATTAGACAGTATGGAATTCTGCTAGAAAATCTGACATATAAATGGATCCTATTTGCTGTAACAAAGAATTACCAGAGTGGGAAAATGAGATGACCTGAGATTGCACCTTAACCTGGCCACTCTTTTGACCACCACGTGCCTCAATTCCTCACTGAATGCCTGAATGAGTTTCTAACTCCTTTGGGTGTAAGTCAAAACAACTTTCACTGATTTCATTTAACTTCCATTATAGGATGAAGACAAGCCTTGAATTGGGGGCTTGATTTAAAACGGAGCTGTCTCTCTCTATTTCTCAGGCAGGAAAAAAAATGAGAGCAAAAATTACTCTTGTCCCTAAGGTGCCTGTGGAGTTGGCTCCTGTTCCAAAGATGAAGCTGGAAGGACCAGCGCAGCTGATGTGGATTCATCGAGGATGTGTACTCCTCAGAGGCAGGCCATCCATCACCGCTTACTTGCGGGACTTTGGCTGCTCAGATGACTGCATAATGTCCAAGATGGACAGACAACTCTGCAACAGCCTGGGGGAAACAAATGGCACCCCTTTGGCCGATGAAATGGATCGGGCCATCAGAGGGAATCTGTGTTATGGAATCATTTGGCTTACTGAATAGCCTCATGTTACAGATAAGTGAAATCCTACAGCAAAGAAGCCAAACCTGCTTTTAAGTTATTTTTCCAGAAGTAGAGCCATTGTTGGTTGCCAGAAGTTCAGCTTCATGGTAATGGGGATCACTGGACTGTGACTGGACTGAGCGTATCCTTTGCTTTTCAAATAAAATCCCTAATTCTCATCATGGCTGTAAACAAGTCAGTCTCCTGCCACGTTCTTCCTCATCCATACGCTCCAGCCACAGTGGCTTTCTCTTTGTCCTTCAAACCTGTCTGGTGGATACCATTCCAGGGACCTTGCACATGCTGTTCCCTTGTCTGGAATTTCTTGAGTCCGGTCTTCACAAGACTGCTTTTTTGTGATCATTGAGTCAGCTCAAGTGTCACTTTCTTGGGGAATTTTATGCTGACACCTCCCACTGAAGAGGCTCCACATCACTCTCTGATACAGTGTCCTGATATTATCTTTCCAGCACTTTTCATTATCTAGGACTCTTACTAGTTTGTTTACTTTTTAATTGTTGAGTCCCCCTTCTAAGCTCTAAGTTTCATGACAGTGCTGTCTTTTTCTCTCTGAAAAATGGGAAAATTTCATATTCTGGGTTTCAGTTTTCTTAAAATGAAGGGAATAGAGAACTTAAAGAATTTATATACACTTATTTTATGAACCTGTGGGGATTTTTATTTTCACTGACTTCAAATTTTGATAGCTATGAAAAAACACACACGTAATATTGGAATTGAGAATTAGTACTCTGTATCTTTCTCTGGCTGTGTCTTCACCGGGCCAAAATAAATAAATGGTTTTATCAAGTCTGTTATCTGACAGCACAGAGAGTTTATTTTCAGGTTATATAGACATGATTTAAATAAATAGTTAAAGATGAGATTAAACTAGAATAGTTGCCCTTAAAATCGAGAGATATGAGATGTACATATAACTTTTCCAATTGTCAGAAGATTGTTCTTCATTGAGAAGTGAGCCTTCACTGGAATTTACGTTATAACACTTAAGAAATTACTAGCTTTTACTTCAGTTTTTTGTTTGTTTGTTTGTCTTTGAAGATGATAGAAAATTTCTCATAACACATGAAGCCCACACAGCATCAACCTGGTATTTGTCTTGAAGATTGCATTTTTATCAGCAGGATGTTCCTTTTCCTAGAAGATTTTAGTTGTCTTGCCCAATTGCTCATTTTTGTGCTGAGATCACATGCTGGGTGTTGGTGGTTGATATTATTTGGTTAACTTCATTCACACTCCATTCCATGCACATAGCAGCATGTATAATTTATACTTAGAAATCAAAGAAAGAGTTTTTTATCAGTGTATTTTGTTTTTGCTCAGAGACATTTATCAGGTGCCTACTACGCCAGTGCTTTGGTCAATGTAGACAGGAAAGTAGACAATGTGGACCCTGTCCTGATTTGTGTTCCATATTAGATGTTACAGACATTAAACAGCTACTGTTCATCAGGCATCAGCTGGACACTTTCCCTTTATGTCATTTATTCCTCAAAACCATCATGCTTTAAAGGAGGTGTGACTGTCGAAATCTGGCAGATGGAAAAACCGAAGGTCAAAGTTTCTTGCATTTTTTCCAGGATTAAATTTATGTCAAAATGAGTACTTAAAAATAGTTTTCTGATTTCAAGACCAGTGCCCACTGCAGAAAGGCAAATGATACATAGCATTAATGAAATGACTATAGAACAAGGCAAGCTGTTTTAAATATAGCAGAGGAAGAGAAAGATGTATTTCTCTATCTTCACTTCAAGGATGCTCATTTATTAGTCAGGATTCTCCAGAGACACACATGTGATCTGTGATCTGCAAGCTGATGACTTAGAAGTGCCAATGGTTTGAGTTCCGGCCCCGAGGCCAGCAGCCTCAAGACCCAGAAGAAGCTGAGCCTTCAGTTCAAGTCCAAAGACAGGAAAGAACCTATGTCTCAGGTTCAAGGTAGGGGGAGTTCCCTTTTATACACAGGTCAGCTTTTTTGTTCTATTCAGGTCTTCACTGAATGGGTGAGACCTACCTGCATTAGGGAAGGCAATTGATTTACTGATTGCCTTTGATGCAGAGGTTAATTTCAATCAGGAACAATACAGACTCCTTACTGACTCACCCAGAACAATGCTCGACCAAACACGTCTGGGTGCTCCATGATCCAGTCGAGTTGGCAGGATAACCTTAACCATCATGGTGGTTTTCCCTTCCCTCTCTTGATATGTGTTTGTAACAGTAGGTCATAGTTGCTTCTGCATTAAAATTCTTATGTCAAGATTTCTTTGTTTTTTTTTTTTTTTAGTTTAGGCGGATGCTTGCTTTTAATCTTTTTATACTGCCCACTATCTGTTCTTTTTTTCTACCAGTCCCTCGTGTCTTTTTAGGGAGCTACCTCTTTTCAATGGCCTGTTTTTGAGGGGACTGTACATCAAGGTATCCTATTTTCTCTGCCTGAAGGGCAGACATGTGACCCAAGTTAATCTCCACAGACTCTCTCTCTCTGGGACTGTGACTCGAGTAGAGTGACACAAGGAGAAAAAGTGGTTAGGTGTGATTGTTTCAGCTGGCAGAGACTTTTTGAGTACTTTCTGCTGCTTACATGCCTGGAACTGCCAGAATTTAAGCCTTGTTCTTCATTCTCCCATCAACATCCTTCTAATAGATTTCCCTTTTGCTTAGTTAGCTACATTTGTTTTTGTTGCTCATGGTGGTAATGCCCTATCAGATTCAAATGCATTATATGATTCCCCACCTTTCTGTGTCTAGTCACAACGGGGATGAACATCAACTCTTTTAGATTTGTCACTGGGATGGATTTTCCAAAAGATTAAATAAGCCTGGACTACCACCAAGAATTCTGTAGCAAAGCTATTTTTTTTTAAGTGCTTGAGCTTATTCATTGTCAAATTTGGCTCCCTTTGACTTTCATGGTCCGCACATACTGAGACTGGAACTAAAGCCATTATTTTTGCCTAATCTTAAAATCTTATAATACTCACCTTCCAAGTGGGTTTCCTGGAGTTATTCAATCTTTTCTATTGCCTGCTTTAATGAGGAGTACAATGGCTGATGATGCAGCACTGTTTCTACTGCCTTAGTAGAGTTTCTGCACAGCAAGAATGTGTAACCAAGACTCTTCATTCCCAGTAAAGAAGCAGAGACCATGAGAGATTGAGTGGCTAGGTGGAGACTCAATAGCACAGATGAGGATGCAGGACCTGAGCTCAAAATTTTCTCCTTCATGGGCTCAAAAAGCCTGATTTGTAGTGTTGATCTCTCTCCCTCTTTCTTTTTCACACGGAACTGCACTGTTCATAGAGTGCTCTGGTGTGTCTCCAAGGCAGACACTAGCACTGGCACTTCCCAGGGGCACATTCCAGAACTCAGTCCAGTGAGGACTATGGGCCAGGAACCAGCAACAGCATCTACTTCCAAAAGCCTGTCAGTCCTGCCATTTCTTCCTTTGTTCTGTGTTGCTTTGGCTGAGGAAAATGTTCCTCTTTGACAGTTTCATTTGGCTCCTTTAGAGCCTTACAAACCCTCACATGGCATCTGGGTTCTTTCCTGTTGCTGTCAAGTGGGTCTCATCAGTGCTGCTTTTTTGTCTTCAGTGCATTATGCCTCTGTCCTCTTGCTCTCTTTGGCTCGTATTTTAGCAATGTCATACTCAGCACAGTCTCATCCTTACTTTAAAAAAAAATGTGTATAGAGTGTATCACGGGTACACCTTCTGCTCTTACCGTCGCACCAGCACACATTTACTGCTGTCTCTTAGAACCTGAACACGCTTTGCTATTCCTCTCACATTTCATGCCCCAGTGGTTGTTGTAAGTTCCCTGCTGTATTACAACTGCATTTCAGACACTTAATCCTCATATCCACGGGGACATCACATATTGCTAAGGTCAGAATTTTCCCCTCTATGAAACTGTGCAATTCTACTCCTTAAGATATATGATGTGCTTGGGTTCAGGCTTTAAAAAATTCAAGTGACTTGCCTTGCTTATTATGGCACTTAAAAATATTCACAGGTCTACGGGGACAAGTCACAGATTTTTCTGGCCCATACAGAGAAAGGAATGAATAGGGGTAAAAGCCTATGCTTTATTCTACCTTTCCCACCCTTGGCTCATACCAACAGCACCTACAACACATTTATCTGTTTAGAGCGTACACTTTTGTGTTTTCACATTTGGCATTTCAAGTCAAGCATGTGAAACACTTTCATATAAGTGTTTTCAACAAATTAACTTAATTCAGCATAACTTTGATCTTTGTAACCCCAAAACAGGAGTGAGGACCTTCTCTACCCCACATCTATTCCTGATAGTGAAGGAAAGAAATCACTGTTGTTTTGGGGGCAGTGGCTTTGGGAGGTCAGACGATGTCCACATTTCCCAACTTTATCTAATTCCTTGTGAGTTTTTAATCCAAGATTATGATAATCCCATCTTCTTTTTTTTTCCAAAGTTAACTCTTTTTTTTTTCTCTGATCTTTTGAACTGTAGTCAATTCTTCCTTTAATTATTTCTTGATTTTCCTCTCTAGTCCAACACATGAAGCCCAGCTTCCCTGTGACTACAAATATGCTCAGAAAACCCATTTCTCTCAACTGTATTAATGCCGCTGGACTCATTTTCCACTCACCACTCAAATTTCTAAGTTCTGTTTCATCACCTGCTATTCATTCCTGAATAGTTTATAGTAGACTTCAGCTGTTATTGCTCTTCTACAACTAAGAAGAATGGATGAATCTTCCAAGAGGTGGGGGTAATATTTAACCATAGACTCAAGGTGGGAAAGGGCATGTCAGAGAGAGGGAAGCAAGCACCAGGACAGAAGCCTGGAGGCAGGACTAATGGGATCTGTTTTGTCAGAGTCAAGTGTAATGGTAGGTGTTTCAGATATGAAAACAAGTTTAGTTGGTAGGAAGCTCTCGTCTTGGAAATTAAAGACAATTGAAAGCAAAGCAAAAAACCTTGACTTGCTACACAGAGAAAAATGAGCAGACAGGAGAGTCCCATGTCTTTTCAATCACCATTCTTCTCATGATTTTTCCACTGGCTAAGTGATGATTAGAATCCCGATCTACAGACTCCATGAACCCAGTGCACAGGTTTCCACACACCTTGGCAGGTTACCTTTTAGGCAAATTCTTGGTTTATCCAGTAGCCACAGTCACTGTCTGTAAACTGGTCTGACCTATTGATCCTGGTGTATAGTCTCTGTTAATAGGTTTACTTTGCCTAACAGACACGATTGCCTCTCTTTCAGCAACACATGGTCTGTGGGAGCGTTTTCTGTCTGTTGGACACTACATGTGGAGTCCAACTCCATTTTGTGACCACAAAATTGGGATGCAGGTGAAAAGTGAAATTTGAAGGGTACAATTTAGAATTGCCATGTTGACAAGTGGTTTTGTTGGAGTCAGCTGGTCATTTAACAATCATTCCTCTTTCTTAGGTGTCTTAGGTGTCTTCAGCTAAAATTCTGGCTTCCCAAGTAAGCAAAGAGGGATCAGCAGGTCATAGCCTCTCTGGATATTTACTCATGTTATCATGTATTGCTTTTTCTCCTTTCTCTTACTCCATGAATAGAATTCATGTGGCTCCTGGGAAAGAATAGTTTTAATGGCTAAGAACATGCACCTTCATGCCAGATTTCCAAAGTTGAAACCCAGCCCTTCACTTGGAATTGCATAATCTTGATCAAGTGACTTAACTGTTTGTATCTCACTTTGTTCATTTGTCAAACAAGGGTACCAATGGCAATTTTCTTATTGTTGTGTGAAGGGTAGGTGAATGAACATATGCACAATGTTTAGGACAGGATTGTGACATTGTAATTTCATACTATTGTGTAATTTCAAACTACTGTAATTTTAAGCTACCATTATTTTTATGGTTGAGTAAGTAAATTGTAAGGACAAAGGACCAAGTTCATTATGGCAAACCATCAGTTGATTCCATTTTTCCTTATAATACTCCCCACTTGCTCCTCAACA
>VMDR010029215.1:0-12832 GCA_007922815.1 Macrotus californicus | reverse complement strand
CATTGGCTCTAAAATCTTTAGATCTTCTCAACAGGTTGGTTTCTTCCCTCAATGATTGTTTACCTGTCTGCATTAATGCAAAGCACCCTTTAACAATTTAAAGTGGCTTTAGTAATAGGAATTGCACACATTGCTATGGAGGTACACAGTGTGCACACTGAGGCTATGTGTACATAAAATTCTTGAAAGGTTTTTTCCCCCTAAATTTTTGTTTCTATGCAAGTCCAAGGTCAGTAATGCTAATCATTCTTTCCATGAGAGATTTCTTGCTATGAGGAATATCCAGAAATCTTAGCCTTCATGTGATAAGTATGAGCAGTAAATTTCATGAGGTTTATCATGTCTTAAAACAATAAAGTATAATAGAAAACATACTTTGATTCCCTTGTAAAATCCTAGGAACACAAGCCAAGCCAGCCTGGAGAGAAGCAGAAAAGAGCAACAACAAAGTTAGGGAAAGAGCGGAAGCCCTAATCAAATCGTACCTGAAATCTGATATATCTCTTCATATTCCAGTACAATGAACTAATCAATTACCTTGTCCTGAGTTGGGTCATCTGTTAATTGCCACTGAAAGCATGTTAATCAACGCATTCACATACTAATTTGAATAATTTTATTCACTTATAAATTCAATAAACTTTGAATAATTGATGATTGAATGGCATTTGGTTTCTACCTCCACAACTTCTGCATATTTGCAATGACAGTTGGCCAGTCAGAAATTCCATCAGTCACATGAGTGGCATAGTATGTCAGTTATTTTGACATTTTTTTACTTCAATGAGTTTTATTAATGAAATAAGTAGATTTAGTAATTAGGCACAGAAGTATAAAATTAAGCTTCTTTTATGACTTAATAACCTGACCAAAATGCAACAAGAGGGGTAAAGTTATGAAGAGGTAATTATAATAGAAATGCTAATTTAAATATTAATTTAAAATAGCTTATTAAATTACCCCAAAATATATATATTTGACTGTGATATGAGAACTGGAATCACCTTACACAGCAGGCTGAGGCCTAAATTGGTGTCAATTTTCTGCTGAAAAAATAATCAAAAAGTTGTGTCAAAAATACCAAAAGAGTACATTTGTTCATTATTTGACATCTAAAATTTTTCCCAATGAAATAAGGAATAGTGTACAAAATTATGTGCATATATATTAGTATAACTTATTTTGATAATAACATAAATTATATATAAACATATGCAAAATTAGGATTTTGCTTAAATAAATATGTAACTGAATATAATAGTTTACAAAACTGAGGATGTTCCTAATATCTGGAGGATAGTGCCCACAAAGAAAGAAGGCTGGAAGGTGGGTAGAACCCAGCTGGAGAGGACTGTGCCGGCTTGGCCAGGGCCACGTTGAGCTGTGCAGGGAGTCAATCAAGGGGCCTGACAGGTGCGTTTGTTTTCAACTCACTCTGCTCACAGGCAGGAGAATGAATTGAAGGCTATACATTTGTCATTGGACAAAACTGTCAGGGGAGAAAAAAAGCCATCCTATTTAAAAATAATATTTTAAAAACTATTCAGCTATTTAACAACAATCATTTGTTGAGCACCTACTATATGTCAGACACAATGGGATAGTGACATAAACAACCTAAGACCCCCATGTCAAAATGTGCACTGATTGAAACTGATCATTACAACTGCTCCTGTAAGTCTCAAGGCAAAAGTTGATGGAAGTACAGCCATATATGGACAGTTTGTTCTATTATTTTTAATGTTATGAATAATAATCTATGTTATATAATATGCAAACAATAAAGCTTTGGGGTCTATAAAATAATTTGGTACAGTAATCATCTAAACCTTTCAGAAAATAATTTGTTATGTTTATAGTTGTATGACTGTTGTGATAGGCATAATTATTAGAAGGCTTTTGTGGATATGATACATTTGGATAGATTCTAAAATGCATCTTGTGGTTTACACAGCGTTAATGAGTGTGTAGTCAGAAAAATTAAAAAAGAAAGGAAAGAGGAAAGAGGGAGAGAAAGAAGGAAAGGGAAAGAAAATAATAAAAGAATTAAAGAAATATTGATCTTCAATTTGATAGCTATAATTGATATATAGAAATCTTGTTTTGAACAGTCATAATTCTAGATTCTTCTTCATTCCATTGAAGAGCAATTTGTGACTCTTCTTGTATGGCACAATCATCTCCAGCTGTTTTCAGGTGGTAATGAGAAGTACCAAAGATGAAGGTTAGTAGGAGTGGACATGAATAGTTTTGGTGGACACATGGCCAGTTATTATGCCTCTTTTACCTTTGGAAGCAAACTTAGTTGATGGCTGATGGAATTCTTTAGAATGCTACACATTTCTGTTCTTATTGCTTTTGCTCTTCAGTATATTCCATTATTTCTATATATGGATTTATTCTGTCAAAACTGTCTGAATGGGTCATATCAAGGACAGCCCTATAATTATTCTGAGTTTTTACATCTAGCATTAAATATAACTTGACTTTTATGAATAACTATGGATGGTTTTCACACTGAAGAAATGAAAGGTGTCAGATCACTCTCTTGACATTGTCCCAGTGTTCTGGAAACTACAGAATCACAACATAAATAAATTGATCGATATTCTCAAGATTAAGACCTTAGGCTTTAAAAGTGGGCTTCCTCTGTACTCCTTTTCTTGTACTGGGTAGCTCAGTTTTCTGGGGATTAGCAATTGCTAGGCAGCAGGTCTCTTTTGGAGTCTCTGGGCTGGGAACATCTTGTTCAGGATTCAAGTCCAATCCTACTAGATACACATGGCATTGAATTCAATAAAAAATTTGCCTTGCTTACTGAGAAAGTTAAGACTGAGGTGAATGAATATCTAACCATTGAAAGGGCACACAAAAACTTAAACTTTAGGAGTAAGTTGTGTAATATCAAGCACAGTAGTGAACTTGTAAACTTAAAAGTTGATTATCATGGTTCCAAATCAGCGCAACTTTTGCTGATGTTAAAATACACCCTTTGGGATATGTCATGTGTGCCAGAAGTTCAAAGTCAGTTCATAGGGACATTAATTTCCCTGTGTTTGTATAGAAGTTCTAAGGTCAGGAAGTGGCCAAGATGTTTCAGATCAGAGAGTGTTTGAATATATCTCCCAGAAATAAAACCACATGATATTCCATTCTAGAAGCTGATGTTGGAGAGGTCTTTCTGAAGCTGAGTGCTTCACCAGTAGCTGAAGGCTTGGATCTTGTCTGACCGCACTTCACTTAAGCATATTGAAATAAAATATTAGATAACAGTGAGATTTGACGAATAAACTTGAACTTACTTCAAAGTTTGCTGAACCTAGAATATTCTTTGAGAGATTGATCATTTTAACAGGGCCAGGCTTGAATAAAGAAATAAAAGACAAACTACCACTTAAATCAGACTTTGGAGATATAGGTAGGTAGATAGATAGATAGATAATAATTTTTTATACAGAAGACATGGTCTGTTTTTTTTCTCATTTCAAGACATCATTATTATTTTTTTCTCTCATGACCTGATCTTATTGCCTGATGCCTTTTCTCCTGGCAGAGACTCTCTTTTTATAAATTCACTTCCCTCATAAATATTTATTGACCTTCTCAACACAGTTCGAGGTACTGAGGATTTAACCATAAAGAAAAACACGCAAGGTCTCTGACACTATTCTGCTTGTGTTATATGGAGAAACAGCCCACGAAGAGCACCTAAGTAAACATGGAAAAAGGAAAATAATTTGATATGTGATGACAGTTGTTCAAGAAATAAAAAAGGTCAATTGGCCTAAGGGTGACTCTGTGATGAGGAAAGAACAAATGGTTTTATAATATTAAGGTAATTGACATTCTTCTTTTTCCACTTTGTGTTTGGATGGTTTTCACTGTGCTTAGTATATAGTGTCATATATACATATATATATATACATATATATACACATATGTATATTATCTCAGACATATGCTGTTATAGATATAGTATCTTATTTTATATAGTCAAAAGAGTTATTAAAATATATATAATCAGTTCACTAAATTCATGTTTTCATTCTCTCTATTTTTTGTAATCTTCCTGAGCAGAACTAGAAATCAAAAAAAAAAAAAAGAGTAAGCTTTACAATATATATTATGTTCACTGGTTGAAAGAAAATACTATTAAGTGGCTGAGCTTTTTTTCTACATAGCCCAAATAGAGGAGTAAATGATGAAAAAGCAATTTAAGACAAAAGGAGATATTACAAACTGTACTAAGACAGAGAAAATGTTCCTTAAATGAGCTTAGCATTTGGTAACAGTATTGAGTTGATGCGTTTACTCTCTAAAGCTGTACATCAATATCTGCTGCAGGGTGTAGATGTTCTACTCCAGAAGAAATTAGCACAGACATCCAAAAACATAGGAGCGTGGCACAGAGATGTAGAAACATAAAAGAACATTTACGTTTCTACAGAAAAGCAATGCCTGCATTTTAAACAGGCATAAAATTTCAAATCCGCCACAACCTAAGGGTGATAGTGTTTGTTTGCTCATTGTATCTAGGATACAGTGACATACTTGTCGGGTGTACTGAATGGTACTGAGTAGCACTAAGGAACAAAAACCCCTGCTCAGACGTGTCATCCCTGCTCACGAAGTCCCTCCAAACCATCTATTCTCTCCTTTCACCCAGGCAACAGTCAAACATCTTCCCCATGCCATGAGTCTGGCCCAGAATAAAAGCCGTTTGTTACAGAGCTCGTGCTCTGGTGGAAGACAGCCTGTGTTTTATAATCACTGCTCTAACACTTTCGTGCGACTTCAAGTACCTTGCTTAAACATGCTTCTGTGAGTTTTCTCATTCAAGTGCACTAAATATAACAGTACCTAACACCAGGGGGTTCTGATGATTGGATTAGTTGAGGCATATAAAGGGTTTACAACAATGCTTGACACACAAAGAAACTTTCCATACAAATATATTACTAGCAGTAGTGTTTATTGGCCTTCCATCAGTCTTCCTCTATTTTATTTCTCAGTTTAGTCAGAATACAGGCGGAAGAAAGTCTGTCATTATCAGATACCAGTGTTTTGGAGAATGGGCCAGGACAGTTGAAAAAGAAGAGAAGGTAAAAATCAGGACTGAAAAGCATGAGAAGCTTTTAGGAAGGCCAGGGAACATGCAAAGTGTGGTCAGAGATTTTGACCTTGGCAGAGTGCAGAGATATTATGGTAAAGAATGTAGCTCTACATAATTTGGATGTAAAATACTATACAGACTAAATTTTCCACCATAGCATGGAACACCCTGCTGTAGACTTGATCCCTGCATTGTTAGGAATGGTGTCAGAACCAGCCAACAGCTCAGTGGGCCACTGGAAGTGCCACAGAGGTACCTCAAGGCTCACGAAGGCACCTGAGGATTGCCCTGATTTGCTATCCTGGGGGATGCCACACCTATGGTTTTCCCTGGGCTTATGGATAGATTCTGCAGGTTAGGAGAAGAAAAACTGAAGCATTTGAGAAGGAGAATGCTTCCTTCCCAGTCCTGATGCTGCTTTGTGGGAGAGGTCCAATCTGCCTCCTACCTGGCCAGTGTCTGGATGAGCACTCTGTCCAGGTGGGATGCAGCCACATCCCTGCAGGCCCCCGTCCTGGTTTCATGAAACCTGATGCTGGCTCAACTCTGTGAATTCTCTTAAATAATCTAAACTTATAATTACAAAATATGTTCAGAAATTAATGTATGGTTTGAATGAGGAAAGATATTACAAAATTTCAAGTTTAAAAGGCTGACAGTTACCTTGAACCTCACAAATTTCAAACTTTAAAAGGCTGACCGTTACCTTGATCCAAAAAGAAACCAAATAATATTTTTGTTAAATAATGACCTGACATCTCTATAATAATTCCACTCCATTTTCTTGTCATATTCTTTGATTGTCCCTTTACATAAGAAAAATGGTTCGATATCATTTTATGGAAATAACATGAAGAGAGTTTTGTAATTCTTCTAGCACATTTATTTATAAATAAAACAAATAAAATTTATTTCTCTTTTGATAGTTTAAGATTATTTGTTTTAAATTCCCAACTTGTAGTATCTATGTGGTATAATGTTTAAAAGAATTGTCTTCAAGCTAAATTCAAACTACCCACATTTCAGACTTTGTTTCTCCTACTCCCCTGGTAGGCCTGGCCGTGGAGGCCCTGGAAATGACATGATCTCTGACCCTGAATTTATATCAAAATGCCAGGGGAAATCAACACAGCATTTACATACCTCCTCCTGAGTGCCAGCAATGATCTAGCTGTGCATGGAAGTCAACTACACACTCCATTCAAATAAACCCTAACTTGATGTATCCACAGCTGTTGCCCATTGGACAGACATGCTACACCAACATTACCCAGCACAAGAGTGTGTGATGTAGAGAAGGCATCATGAAAGGGCATATTTCTCCAATCTAATTGTTGTTAAAACACCTGTTCAAATTTTACAAGACTTAAGATTCCATTGCTATGGCTTACATTGCCTTTATGGTAAATTAGGGAAGAATAAGTTAGGTGTGTTCATCTTAGTTTCCATTCTCTTCTTGAAGAGCCTAACCATCAAGAGCTGGAGCTGCCTGTTTTCAGCTTACATGAATATTGCCCACCATCCTTACTACAACCCTCAGTCCATTCCATTGTGCTCATGACTAGGTACACTGTCTGCCTGACTCTGGAGTTGAGACTCCATTTTTCTATGGAGTTCTCATGAGGTCACATATTCACATTTAGCATCTGTTAATAAATAGATTGATATCTGGGCCTCCCATCTGCCTTACTTTTTGTTTAATGTCTCAATAATGTCTCAAGGTGAAAATTGAGAAAGGGAGAGAGGATATGTCTTAGTAGGTTCTTTATCTTCAGTCATAATTGCCCCCATTTAAGTTAACGTAGTGAAGAATTCCTCGAAGATACTAAACCAGTTGCTAGTTGGACTTTAAAAGAATATGTCTGTAAGACTTTTATTGCTTAGGTTTTTAAATTAAGGTCTTCCTTTATTCCAGATGTTTACTCTTTAATTGTGTAAAGGCTTCCCCTTAATTGTTTCAAAACAATATTCTGGGGAACATCAGACATGGACCAGTGTGACAACTCTCTCATCTCCAGGTATCATTCGGCTTTTACTTGGTGACTTGCAAGGTCATTTGCCTTTAAAAAATGGCTGATTTCTGTGAGGAAGGTTGAAATATGTAAATATGGAATAGATTTTGATGAAAATCTCTGTAAACATTCCCATACAAACAGGTACGCTAAGTAACTTTCCTGGGTCACTTTCCGATGGAACACAGCAAGATTTTGGGCAGAGGAAAAGGCATGGGACCATGGCATTCAACAGAACTGATGCAGTCCCTCAGGCAGCTGTGGATCTGCTGCAATGATAACTGCAAGGAGTGTCTGTGGCTTCTGGACCCAGACATCAGTGCTCACCCCTTAGGGGCAGGAGGCTTTGGTGAGAGGGAGAGAAGTATCTTGGGGTCGATGGATAAGAATTTCTTACATGAGACACTAACTGGGTATTTTGGTAACGATAGGGTGTGAGAATTCACAACTAGGGTCAGCAAAAAAAGACTGGAGTCAGCAAAAATCCAGACTGCTATAATTTATTGTGTAGTAGAGATGTGGCTGATGCAGATCATCATGATAACGGGGCCTTCCTATTTTAGGGGAACAGGCTTACTGAATATCTTTCCCTGATTTCCTCTATTAAACATTCTCTCTCCAAAAGAATATTCTGTCTGTCTGGACATAATGTTTATTAGAGTCTTTGAAAAATTGGGGAAAAAAAATTACAAGATGATAAGGAGTTACCTGGAAAGAGCTGAGGCCCTACCATGAGCAGGAGGTCAAGGACTGACTTCTTCAGTAAACTCCAAGCTCTCTCTACCCGCAAGGCAAAACACTTGCCCAGGACACATGGGGGCTTAAGACATAACTGTTGACGGGTGAATAAATAGAGGTAATAAAGATATTTCTAAATTTACCCTTCAATTTCTCCATATTCACAATGTATACATAGAATACTTAATTTAAACTATGGATGAATGTTTAAATTGGAATATAATTATGCATCATTTTAGTTAACCGAAGACATCCTATTGAATGACTCACAGGCTCAAGAACGAAATATTTAAAAATAGGTTCTAATTTTAGAAAAATTGTGAACTAGATGTACTTTTATTTTCTCAGAGAGCAATAACTATTTCCTTTTTTCCATCAAAGAAATGTTATCCACAAGATGTACCTTATGCTAGTTCTTTTTGACTTTCCTTTTAAACCTGATAAAATTATTAAAAGGCATCTTAGTAGTAATTATGGCTTATAATGGCTTAGGATATCAATTTACCTGCACAGACTATTTTCAACTTATTAAGAAAATCCATAAAAGAGACAGAAAGCCTTGAGTGATAAAATAATTGAAGCCATAAGAACATTATAACAGTGCTAAGCACCTAGCCCGACATGCCCTCAACAGGTGATTCTGTCTTGTACTTGCTCATTACTACCTTTTGAAACTAACATTTGAATGGCTGATAATATATAGGTCTAATAGTGTCCTGTCATCACTCAGTGGACCCCCACAGGTGTATTTCACAATAACTGAGCGCTGAATGTTTTAACAATGGTGATCATGAGCAGTCTCTGGCCTCTTCCTGGGTTATGTGTGGAATCTTTACAAAAAAGTCATACAATTTTAACAAAACCTTAGATGGGTAGAGATTTATAGAAAAGTTTCTATGCCTAGTTTAACAAAACTGTGTTGCTCTCTTTTCATTTATGTTGAAATGTTTCACACAGAAGCAAGGACTTGGAGTGTCTGTGATCAAGATGTACCTAACGGGACATCAACTTGTCACTTTGTCTTTTGCTCCCAATTTTAATGAGCCATCTGACTACTTTGGAATAGTTTCATTATTGTTATTTTTCTTTAAATTCTACAAACCTTAAATTCCTTAAAATAAAAAAAAATGCACAGCAACTTAAGAATTAACCAAATGATGCTTATCGCTGCCCCTCAAATGTGACCTGCCGTGGATGAAACAGAAATAAAAGGCTGACAAAATGAACTCTTCATAATACCGTTAGAGCCAGCTTTCAACAATACATTTAAGCTGTACTCAAGAAAAAGATTATCCAGGAATATAATCTACAATACAGTAACTCAAATGTCAAAATACCTCCCCATAAATGGTCAATAATAATGACAGAGACTTTAAACCAGGGCTTTACCAAATGTTGTGTTCCCTCTCATCAGGAGAGGAGTTGTTCTTAGGGTTTTATTGGACCGGATACTGGCAGTGATGTTGAGATGCACGTTGTGTCTGCACTGGCAACAATTTGAAGTGGTGGTTGTGTCCGAGTGGCACTAAATCCCTGAGAGGATAGAAGGGAACAAGCCCACATTCCTCAGCACATTTGTATATTCATCAGCGTTTTTACGACACCAAATCACTTTGTCTTTGCTGCCTTTCCTCCAAGAATTGTATGATAGATATAATAGCTCTGAAAATGTGTGCACAAGAAATACCTATAGGAATGTGCATTTCCCTAGAGAGGAGCAGAGAACACAGAAATAGTCTAGTTACTCTTTCTTTATTTGTGTATTGGTGTTGTGCCTTTGTCTATAATATTTGAATTTTAAATCATAGTTATACTGTTTGACAATATTTTAGTGTGCCTATTACCTAAATCAACATCAAAGAGTTATTTACAGACCTAAGAAGGACCCCCAAAATATATTCTATTTGATTGTTAATGTTTACACTCCTTTTACCAAAACTATCTATTGGAACATTCATCATGAGGCCTAAAGTGATATAATTTCTTTAAGAAATGCTGTCTTAACTAAAAATAACACTCACAGTAAAATCACTGAGATCATACATTATATTTAAAATACATCTTAAAACTGATTTGACATCTGAAGTCAGAAAAAAAGACAGAAACTTACGAAGTGGTGAAGTCTGTGGAGTGTGTTTAAAAATGCAGTGGAGAGTCTTAGAAAAAAAGTTGACTTTTAGCCACGGCTTGGTTTCCCTCGGACTTGTTGTGCCTGTCTTATATATTTAAAACATTTTCAAAATGATGTTTCTTACAAATACTTCCTGGAAATAACGGGAGAAATATTAGTAGTTAGATGAGCTGGCTGTCTCTTGGACCATCTGTGTTATCTATTGCGTGTGTGACTCCTCTCCTATCCAGCCTATATTTTCCTAATTGGCCCTGTAATCTAAATACCAAATGATCAACTCTGAACGCCAGCTTGACTGGGATGAGAATTACAAGCATGTGTACAGCACCTCGGGTTATTATTGTCAGAGCACTGCAAAATATGTTTGTGACTCTTGTATATAATTATACCCTGGACTCATTATACCTAGTCATAACACAGTTTTTTATTCAAGTCAGGATTACCCTGGACCCAGTGTAAATGCTGCTCAGCTCTATTGAGTCATTCAGAACCCAGATGACACTGCTGAAGGTCGTTTGGAAAACAATGACAACGAAATTGGCAGATTCAACAGTATAGGAGAAATGAAACCAGGCTGAGTTGAGAAAGAAAATTGTGCTCAGTGCCTTTACCTGGTTGGTGGCAATACTCAGCAAAATGGATTCCTCTTTTATTTCCACATATAAACCGTTCTTTTGGAGATGATGTCTCATATGTTGATATTATTTATCTTAGTGATGTGATAGAGTAAATACGTGGCCTCCACAATGATATGAAAAAATTAAAAAAAAAACAAAAACTCACACCATCTAGATTTTGAATGAATTTGCTTGTAGCTGGTGAAGGGAAAATTCAGCACTACAGAGATGGCAACTTTTTTCTATTATTTTAATTATCTATAGTTGTCCATTTAAGAGTGAAAGAGAATGTTAAGTTACTGACTCTCCTGGCAAGAGAGCATGCCCTATGACTCAGTCTCTGTTACGATCTATTTTTACCTTGTGTTTGCTGCTGGAGCTTTGTTTTAATGTAGCTCTTTCCAGAATTGACGCACCTCCGTCTTTACCTTCTTGGTTCAAATGTTATCCTCTCAAGGACTCCTTCCCTGAGGCTCTTTTAAAAACCTTCTTCTGTAAATCACCAGCCCCAAGTACACCACATGGTTTTTTTCTCCGTGGCATTTTTACTGTATCTTTACTTAAATAAGTGTTTGTGAAGCCCTCCAATACAATGCAAGGCCTTCTTAAAAGGGCAGGCCTTGCATAATTTTGGCCTTGACCAAAACTATTTTCCCAAAACTTAGGACAAGGCTAGGCATACAGTGAGTGCTCAAAAAATGTTAAATAAATAAATGTTTGAATAAATGACAAATATTTGAACAAAATTGCTTAATCCTAGGCAGATGGATGGACTTTATCATTGCTATGATAATAAACAGTGTATTAATCCCCATTAAGTTAGCTCTAAGTAAATCATGTATCACTGCCTCTATACACTTAAAGTTATTTAGAAATTATTACAAAACTGAATATTGTTGCTGTGTTCAAAATTATTTTATTGCTTTGAACTAGACAGCGACGTTTTTCAAAATTTGTCCTAACTTACCTGTATCCTTGCACTTCAACAAAGATTTCCTGATTTTTTTCCCTTACCTGAAGAAATTGTGTGTTTGTGGGTGAATTTGATACTAGTTTTCGGTTTGTGAAAAATTTCTTCATGGTATTTAATTTCATTCTAAGGTCTATAATATTGTAGTTATTGCTGACCTTCATACACAGACCACCAAGAGACAATGCATCTGAGGGATCAGCTTTGACTGTTCTTAGATCTGATTCTTAAATAAATAATGATGATATTAAGGTTTTAAATGAAATATTTTTCTCTTAAAAAAGATATTCCTTCATATTTTATAGGTTATATCTCATATATCATAGAAAACATTAGTTATTTGTGAAAAGCTTACTTTTTAGAATAAACATTAAAATGACACAATCACAAACAAATAAGAGTTGAAAGGGGATCCCAACAGTTTGGACTGCTTTTCACACGAGGAAATGAAAGTCCAGTAACGGTGAAGAAATTACTCAAAGTCCCAAAGATAGCCGGTAGAAAATTGAGAGTATGATGTTCTTTCCATTAAAATATTACTCTGCTTGTAAATTATTATGTTAAGTAATGCATCTACTGTGGAGTTTTACTTATTCTATTAAGAGAAGTACACAAATAGACAAATCTATAGCATTTCTGCAAAACTGTCTTCCTCCTTTGTGTTTTATGACTTTATATGACTCTTGAATCGCCTTCACGATCCAGTGCATCCAGAGGCCTTTTATTAATCAAGCAGAACCCTGTTCCTTCAGGACCGTTGCAGTGAACGTTTCCTTGTGAGTCTGTCCACCATTTAATTAGAGTTACAGCCGTTTAGGATGGAGGTGTTTTGTGTATACCTTCCACATACTACAATTGCAACAACTATTATTTATTATATATAATGGCCCAAACATATTCAAATATATTAATTTATGCAGAGCAGAGGCAGTATCTACTATAATATTACAGCTCTCCTTAGTGCCTAACAATATTACAGAAAATACAAAAAGTTACAGAAAACAATACATGACTGGTGGGAGAGATGATTGGGAAGCAGTTCTATCCCTATCTCCCTCCAACCTTATGCATTTATTCAGTGCAATTCATTTTCTGCCAGTATTTTCTTGAAAACTTAGATGGGTTTCACGAGTCCACTGGTCAATCTTTCATAATAAAATGTCCCACAGCCATTTTAAGTCATAGAGCACGGTCTCAATCCGGTAATTTTTAAGCTTAATGAAAACACACACCTCGAAATCCTTTTAAACT
>VMDR010029214.1:0-12841 GCA_007922815.1 Macrotus californicus | reverse complement strand
TTGCTGTGACCAGATTCCTCTAGAATTTATGGAGCCTCTCAATCAGATGCAGAAAAGTTTTTAGTGAGCTATAATTACCATCCAGCATTTTCTCAGTTTCAGGTACACAACGTAATGATTAAATACTTGAATAATGTAAAATGATCACCACAAAAGTGTAGTTAAAATTCATTCCCATACGTAGTTACATTATCTTATCTTATTTTATTTTAAAGTCTACTCTCTTAGCAACTTTTAAATATGCAGTAAATTATTATTTGCTATAGTCACCATGCTGTACATTATACTCCCATGACTTATTTATTTTAAAACTGAAAGTTTGTACCTTTTGACTCCCTTCACCACCTTTGCTTATCCCCCTCCCTCACCTCTGACAACTGCCAATCTCTTCTGTGTGTCTATGAGCCTGTGGTTTGCTTGGTTTTGTTTCCAGGTAACATATATAAATGGATTGTGCAGTGTTATCTCTCTGTCCGGCTATTTCACTTAGCATTATACCCTCAAGGTCTATACACATAGTTATAAGTAGCCAAATTGTATTCCTTTTTATGGCTGAATAATATATATAAATATATGTTATATATAACATATACATGATATATATATAACATGTATAGCATGTATGTATGTATAACATGTATATATATGCCACATCTTCTTTATTTGTTCATTCAACAATGAACACTTAGGTTGTTTCCATATCTTGGTTATTGTAAATGATGCTACAATGAACATGGGGAGGCATTTTTTTTTTTCAAATTAGTGTCTTTATTTTCTACAGATAAATAGAAATGGCATTGCTGGATTATATGGTGGTTCTATTTTTAACTTTATGAGGAAAGGATGCTCCATACGGTTTCCGTAGTGGCTGCATCATTTACATTCCCACCAACAGGGTTTCCCCTTCTCCGCATTCTCACCGATAGTTATTTCTTCTCTTTTCGGGAGTAGTCGTTCCAACAGGTGCGAAGCGATCTGTCGTTGCAGTTTTTATTGGTGTTTCCCTGATGATTCGTGATGTTGGGCATGTTTTCATGTGCCTGATCGCCATCTGTATACCTTCTTTGGGAAAATGTCCTTTCAGGTCCTCTGTCCATTTTGTGGTCAGAGTGAGGTCCTCTTGTGTGTTTGTTTTGCTCTTGACTTGTGTTTTTATACGTTTTGGATATTAACTCTTATCAGACATATGATTTGTAATTGTTTTCTCCCATTTAGTTTATCCTTTCATTTTTTTTTACTTTTATTTGCCGTGCAGAAGTTTTTTCCCATTGGAAGTTGTCACACGTATTTACTTTTGCTCTGGTCTTTGCTTTTGGAGTCAGATTCAAAAAATCATTGCCAAGACCACAGGCTTTTCACTGAGAGATTTCTCTAATCTTCTCTGTTGTGATTTACAGATAAATTGGGCATCGGGCTGGCATAACGTGCATTCTCGATAATCTCTACATGAAAATGTACGTGATTATGCCTCCGTAAGTGTTTGTAAAAAAGAGAACCTCTTTATAAACATGCATGAAAAGAAAACTCAAACGCTTTAAAAACCCTTCCATTGTTAGAGAGATCCAGTGACGTGGTGTACTGGTACTTTTAAAAGATATAAAAGTGAAATAATAGCCCTGGCTGGTGTGGCTCAGTAGACTGAGCGCTGGCCTGCGAACCAAAGGGTCACCAGTTCGATTCCCAGTCAGAGCACATGCCTGGGTTACGGGCCAGGTCCCCAGTAAGGGGTGAGTGAGAGGAAACCATACACTGATGTTTCTTCCCCTCCCTTTCTCCCTCCCTTCCCCTTTTCTGAAAATAAATAATAAGTCTTTTTTTTAAAAAGTAAAATAATAAGCCACCTCTAAATAGTGATTGTTGCCTAAGGGGTGGGGGTGCTGGATCTTGGGAAATACAAAACATGTAATAAAAAACATGTTTAAAAGAAATAACAATATGTTTTGTGGCTTAAAACAAAATCTCATTATTGTCCCTGATGGCTGTGAGAGTTGACTGGGCCCATCTGGATGGTGTTGCTTTTGGTCCCTCATTCTGTTGGAGTCGGACAGCAATGAGGCTAGAGTCACCTGGAGGCTTGTTCACTCACATGTAGCTTCTGGGCTGGGATGGCTGGAGCAATGGCGAAGTCGCGGGCGGGGGTCGGCACTTGTTGGGTGTCTCTCTCTCTCCATGCAGCATTGACACATGGGGTCCTTCACAGCCTGCAGATCTCAGGGGAGTTGTACTTCTCACATGGCAACTGGCTTCCCCAAGCAAGTGTACCAAGAGCTTTAAATCGTTTTGAATAGATAAAATAAAATAATACTAATAGTTTAATGATCACCTATTCCCATGCCAAGTATTATGAATATACAGGGTCCAACAGAAGTAACATCTGCTTGAGTGTGGTCGGTAGGGTAATAATATGGGTGTAATAATTTATACTTTTAATTTGAACATTTCACCTAAAATGTCATATGATGTGCTTGAGTGTGATATTATGTTACAGAATTATGTGCCTACGATTTTGTAAAAAAAAAAAGATTTTGTAATAAAAGGGGCGTTTTTTTGTGCCGAACCCTGTATTTTTCTTTTATAACACCCATGTAAACTGAATACCATCATCCCAATATTAAAGATGAAGAAACCAAGGCTCAGAATTGTTACCTGATTGTGTCAGCCCGCATAGCTATAAAATGGTCAATCCAGATATTTTTTTTTATACAATTCAAATCCAAATTGTTCTCTCCCTAAACCCCATATCCTTTCTCCCATGCCGAGCCACCTCATAAATCCATGAGAAGGTAACTGGCAATGCAAGGGATAAATAACAGTTCAATGCACAGTATAAGGGGTGTCATGCATCCCATGTGATTAATAGCCAAATTAAAGTAGAGTCACCCGCGAGGAGCTCAGCAGAAGAAACATCCTCTATGAACCAGTATTTCTGAGGAGCTTTCTTAGAAGACAGTAAGTGATCTAATGCTGCAAAGTTTTGTTCACAAACCAAAGATAATTCGACAAGGTAGGCATGTTGTGTTTTGTCTTCAGAAATTTTCTCTGACCTCAAAATTCTGTGCATATATTTTCCCTTGCACAGATATAAAAATTCCAGATCTGTAAAAGGCAGAGCAGATACAGTTTTCTGTAAGTGGCTTAGATAATAATAACTCCAGATATTTTTGCTGATTTCCTTTTTACTGTTTTAGATTCTATGACCATTATTATTTAAGCTTAAAAGAGAGGCCAACCTGCTGATTAAAGCAGAAAGGACTCTTTCATTAGAAGAGGCGGTGATACTTTCCTCTTTGGGGAGAGTGATGATCACAATGCTAAATTGATGGAATATTTTCCCTGCTGGCTGCAGGGAGGGAGGCATGGGCCTTGGGCAACCCTAAAATTCACTTCAAACTTTGCCTTATTCCTGCTGGCTCTGTTACTACCATGTTTAGAGCTTTATGTTCGTGTTGGCTCTTGTTTCCTACTGCACCCCCATCCCTAGTGAGGGCTCCTGTGAGGGACTCATTCAACAGATACAGATTCCAAACAGAGGGGAGCAATGATGCGTGCTTACATGGGATACGCAGCAGATTCATCTTCATGCTGATTAAATTGCCCAAATCAAGTAAGTGGATCCATGACAAATTAGGCAGCAGAGCCCTGTAATGGATTTGCAAGCTGCAGTTTCACAGAATTCTGTTTCTAAAGCTAGAGCTGACATCATTTGCTAGATCTGAGGGCCATGAAGTTGCCTGGGTAAAGTCTATACACAAGTGTAGTCCAGATTCTTTTTTTTTTTAAATCACAGTGCTTTCTATTCTTATGCTTATCAATTTTTGAGATCTGTGGCACCATCTAGGGTCTTCTGGCTTGAGAAAAAGAGTAATCCAATGATAACGCCAGGCACCTAGACTCCAAGCTACTGGAGGTAGTGATGTAGATAAGCAAGCAGATCCTTCCAGGCATCTAACATTGAGCTTGACTACATTGTATTTTTTCATAAATAAATATCTTTTGAATGTCTGCCTGCTGCACACTTTACACACAAGTGATATCAAACTCTTGCAGCTGGTTTCATATCCAAGTCATGCTTTGTAACTGGCTTATGTTCATTGCTCTGTCATTCTTCACTTGCCTTACTCTGCTTAGCTTCAAGTTTCAGCTCAGATACTTTCTCCTCCCAGAAACTTTCCAAAGCCTCATTCTGTACCATGTACCCTTCTCTCATATCCCTGAAATAGTCCTTTGGAGGCATCTGCATGTCATATCTGGCTCCATAAACTCATTGAGAATAAAGATCATTTCTTATTTATCCTTGTATGTCAGTGTCCAGCTCCATGCCTTTCTTGTAGTTTGAGCTCAGGAGTATTTGTCGACTGGAACAGAAGAATGGGAAGAGACAGGAGTTCAGTGAGGCACACAAGTGAACTGGATGTCCCAGGAACCATCAATGTCTTGTGCATCTCTTAGAAGGGGTCGTTTGTATACAAGGGTTTTGTTCAAATGAACTCCATGTTGCCTCACAGGACTATAATTCCATTTTTAATTCTTTCCGAAGGTCAAAACTGCTATAGAAAACATAACTGGGAGGTTCTGACAACTAATAGAGTCTGTCCCACTTCCCTTAAGGGTCATGGGAAGAGCCAAGAGGAAAACTTCCACCTTTCCAAAGGTGAAAACTGATGCACCCAGAGGAGCAGCACAGGTCTCTGAGCTGGAGCAGGGATGCCTGATTACCACCAGAGAAGCACTAAATCTAGGCAAGCAGACAGAGTGGAGGGAAACCAAACCAAAGGCATGTGCACTCCTGGCACAGGAGGAGAGATGGCACGCCAAAGAGGTTAAGCATAAATGGAAAGGAATGCAAGTTAATTTCCTAGAAGAACTGACACTATCTGAGACGTGCTTGGATGTGCCAGATTTTAAACAGCCACAGGCTAAGTGGAAGTGATGCTGGCTGCCTTGCTTGCAGTGCTTTCCAGAGATCGGCAGCATACGCTGGGCTGCTCCATGGAAGATCAGAAATGAGGAAACTTCTGTGAATGATCCCAGCACCAATCAGCAGATCACAAATTTATTTAAGGCCAGCAGGAAATGAAGTGAGTATCAGGCCCCCCTATGGTTTTCCGATCAGCTTGGAAGGCAGGGAGGCAATGGGAGCCGGTAGACACCCCTCCACAATCAGTGAACCGTTATTTGCATCTCCTTGGGGAATAGGAGATGCTGCCAACATGAAAGGACAGGAGAGCATTTCCTTCTCCGTCACGCTGTGAAGCCCCTAGGAGCTTAGTTCTAGCTACCCTGGCTTGCTCCAATGGTATTTGAATTAGATCTTCGGCAAAATGCTGCTTTTGCAAAAGATGGTACAAATATTTCTCACTGAGTTTAAAGGAAAAGCATCAAAGAACTGCTTCATCCTGCTTCGCCTCGTCATCAGTGAATGGGATTCATGACCCTGGACAGAGAGAGGTTTTGGTTTCTTCAGGTCAAATACTGTCCTCAAGAGCAAAGTATGTAGGTTGCCCTGAGCTTTAAAGAGATGCTTCTGAACAGAAGAGAACAATGAATTGCAGTTCCCAGCTGCATATTGAATGCTTCCTATTAGCTCACTATCCTTTGCAGTAAATCAACTTACTCTCCATTACAATAGATGGCAATAGTGCATTGCTTGTCAGCAACATGCTGCAGTAATAAGGCTCTTTCAGACAGCCTCTCAAATACAGATTGTGATGTCTGTGGAGAAATAGAACTGCTTTTAAAAAGAATATGAGCAATCGCTCCATAATAAGGCCATATCCAGTATTTCAACAGAAGGGTCTCTGAATTTTCTTACATCATGACAAAAAATTTATTGCAAAGAGCATGATGGAAACTCACTATTTAATTGAAAACTATTTATGAAATCGAGGTCCTATTAATTCAGCAATGGAAATACAGCCTCCGAAATGTTTAAAGCCTATAGAAACTACAAATTATCTGGTGGATTGTGGAACCAACCAGAAGGCTTGGATTCAAAGCTAACCAGCTGTGTGACCATGGGCGGATTACTTAGACTCCTCCTGACCTCCTCTGTCTAATGGAGGTCATAGTAATGTCTTCTGTATAGGGTTGTGGGTTCAATGAGACAACATTAACAACATGCTTCAACAATGCCTGGTAACACATGGGTCTAATAAGTGTTATTTATTATTATCTTATGCCCAATGTCCTTAAGTTTCTAACATCGTAGGGCCAGATGCTCCATTTAATTCAGGGAACCTGCGTGATGCCTTGCTCCTTCTCCCTTTGCCCTCCCGCCTCCATGCCAATATCCATTTGAGTTCTCAGAAAATTTTCCGGGGGGATTGAATTTTGAGCTTCCCAAGTGAAGAAAGGAAGAGACCAAAGTCAGCTTGTCCCCACTGGGTACGCATCTGACAAAGATTTGAAGTGGTTCTGAGGCATCGCGGAGAACAGCTGAAAATCACATTGTCAGGCTGAAACACATCAAAGCTGTGTGCTGGCGTGAGCCACCCTGGGGAGCATCCCCATTCAGCCACATCCCAGCAGAACCACACTTGGCCCTGGCAGGATGGGATCTCACTTACCATCCCATATGGCACCTAGTCTGTTGTAAGCACTTGATGAGAAAGAAATAATGACAGTAATAACCTCTCTTCACCCACAAACAGTGTTCAGTTAGGGACATCTGTCACCATTATAACTACTGACAAAAATTCTGCTATCACTTTGTGCTGCTTTAAACCCGATGAAGCGCTTCACTTTGAAGTCATAAGGAGGCTACCTTGCCCAAGCTGCGAGCATGAGGAAGCTCTCCAATGGCAGCAAGCGCACCTGCTCCTGTTCTCTGTGGGTGTGTTGCTGGCACAGAGAAAGGAGTGATACGTCCACTGCAGGTTATTTTTCTTGTGCTTAATTCCACTTCATTAGCCAGAATCTTTTCTGTACCTTACTATATATAACCCAGACTTTAGTGAGTTTCGTATTTTTACTGCTGGCTGGGTGATAAGTGTGTCCCCTCTTACCAAAAAGGTCTCTGGAGACGGGGGAAAGTTCCCACGGGGGCATTTTGACTGGCCTCTTCTATCTCTTTAGCTGCATCAAGCCACTCCTATTCCACATGTCATATGATCCTCTTAGTGACCTGGGACAGTGGGTTATAAGATATATAAAATTGCCCTGGCAGGTGTGGTTCAGTGGATTGAGTACAGGCCTGCGAACCGAAGGGTCATTGGTTGATTCCATCAGGACACATGCGTGGGTTGTGGGCCAGGTCCCCAGTAGGGGGTGCGCAAGTGGCAACCACACATCGATGTTTCCCTCTTCCCTTCCCCTCTCTCTAAAAGTAAAGAAATAAATAAAATCTTAAAAAAAATAAGATATATAAAATTACTTGTGGTTTTCTTTTAGATTTAAGGCTACATTGCAGGCTATTTCTATGCAGAAAGAAGCAAGTTACCTTCAGAATTTGATCAAGGTCAGCCCAAAATGGAGGCTTTTTTCCACTCATTGTTTTGTAGCAGGTCTCAATATCCTGGTTAGCTAGGAGGAAGTAAAATTTCCACATGTGATTACTCTAAAGCAACGAGCAAATCAAAGTCTAGTGCAATGTCTTCAATTAAGGTAAACACAACCCACATGTAAGTGGACAGGGCACCCCAAATCAAATCGCTTTTGCTTTCACAGACTTTCTTTTAATATAGAACCTATAAATGCATTTAGTAACTTGTGTTTTATTATTTATTTTGCTAAGTTAACCTTCCTTTTCTGAGGTACAAATTGATAGATATCTCAGGGTTTAAGAGATTTCGCTATAATGAGGTTCGAAGTGACTCCCTGCATGCAGGACAGCATACATACCATCATAATGTGGTTCTGTTTCTTTGTTGCTCCAGTTTTATTAAGATGTAGCAGGCATATAAATTGTATAAATTTAAGATGTGCAACATAATGATTTGATATATGTATGTATTCTGAAGTTATTACCACAATAAGCTTAGTTAACATCTATCACTTTATATAGTTACACTTTTTTGTGATGAGAACTTAAGATCTACTCTCTTCGCAAATTTCAAATATACAGTGCAGCATTGCTAACTATAAACCCAGACATATACAGTCAATTGATATCTTACAAGGGAGCCAAGAACACTCAATGGAGAAAAAGCAATAAATGTTGCTAGGAAAATTGGATATTCATATGCAAAAGAATGAAACTAAATTTTTATCTTATCCTACTCACAAAAACTAACTTGAAATAGACTAAAGACTTAAACGTGGTACTGGAAGCCGTAAAACTCCTTGCAGAAAACAGGGTAGAAGTTCCTGACGATGACTGTTTTGGATATGATACCTAAAGCACAAGCAACAAAAGCAAAAATCAACAAGCGGGACTACGTGATGTTTTATTAATAACATAATAATGATGATAGCTAATATTTATTTGTTCTTACTCTATGTGAATGCTATGCCAAGTATTTAACATGGCTTATAACATTCAATCCTCATAAGAGTTTGATGAGTCGGATGCTATTGTCATCCCCATTACGTAGATGAGGAAGTGGAATCTAAGGGGGTTTAATAACTTGTGAGTGACAGGCAGGAATAGATGGTAAGTTCAGGAATGAACCTAAGTGGGTCCAAGATCCAGTGTCTACTTTTAAGCCCTAAATTCAAATAATCTACTGATATAAAATATCTACCTTTTCACACCTTTCTCCTTCCATTTACTTTCTTTATTCCCCTTCTCTGCGCTGTGGTGGTGTTGATGGTCATGAGTGATTGTGGCATAAAGCACTCATTTATTGAGAAAATATTTATTATGGTCCATGAGTGTGTAACAGCAACTTCAACTGGTAGAGGAAATAAAGTAGATACATAAAGAACTGTTTCCTAAACTATCCCAGATTATTTCTTTCTCCACATTTTATGTGTTAAATACCATCTCTCTATCCTGCTTTCTCCTTCAGAGGCTCTGCAGCTTCTTGTTCTTAACAACTCCTATGTTAGACAGTGTAGCGATGTGCAGAACAGTGCATAAGCTTTCTTTAAAGATCACCTTGGGTAACTTTCCTGTAACGTTTGAATCTAAAATATTTTACCCCAAACCCACAATTTTCCATATAGTCAAGCTGTTAAATTGCCTCTCTGAGAGGCAGAAATTACTCTGTTGATTCGATTTTCTTTGTTTTCTTAAGCAAGCGCAAGATATTACAGATTTCACTTTAATCGTTCCACCATCACTATGTCTCCCTCCCCAGTCCTTGAATTCCAGGCAATTTTCAGCAATAAATACTTGCAACAATATTAACTGTTAAGGAATGGAAAAAGTTACGTGCACCAATATTTTCATCGCCATACTTAACCCTCTTTACGGATGTTCTCACCCAGGTTAGAAACAGAACGTCAGTGACAAGCAAGCAGTCACGACAGCCCAGAATTGGCTTCATTGTGCTCCTGCTACGCTTCTGTGTCCACTGCTTGTCACACATTTACTGTAAGGCTGCCTTACAGCACCTGAGAAAGATGCTTTTTGAAACTCTTCTGTTATGTGCTAATGAGTCAATCTGAGAAGACACAGATTTTGTGTTATGAAAAGCTGTCATAGAGGTAACTCCCCTTTTGGTAAAGATTGATTTGGACTCTGGCTTTCCATGTTTGAAAGTTACTTAAAATTAGAAGCGAGCAAGTAGTTAATGACTAGTTTCTTCATCTGAACCTGGAGCATGATACAATTAAGTCAAGAGAATATCAAGTAGGGATAATTTATCTCAGTTACACAACAAGGAACATATTATAAGGATTTATGCCATTTCTTTAAACAGCTGAATCTGATCATTCAAGAGCTAGAATTTCATTATGTTCTTATGACCAGAATCACAGCTTAGTACCTACTCTACTGAATAATGAAGCACCTCCTATTATTTTCTGTTTTGGTCAGAAGTGTCTCTATGGAATTTGATCAGATTTTGAATGTCTGTTCACCTTCCTTTTACACTATTCTGCATACTCACTCTGAGTTACTTTATGACATAAGCATATGTTGGCTTTGTTCTGTAGACTGTTTGGGTTATTTCAGGACCTCAGAGGTAAGGATTTCATCACAGTTTATGTGAGTAAATGAAAGTTTGTGCACTTGTATCAGTAAATGGAAGCGTGTGCACTTCCACAAATAAGAGCAGACTACTTAGAATATTCTAATATACGCACACATTCTGATATGTGCATGTACACTCACAATAGACTCTAAACCTCATACACTATAAAGAAAACTCCCAACACACACAAAAAACTTTGGTTTTATTTAGACTAAAATAGAAAGGATGCAGGGATGTCTAACCTTTTGTTGTGTCTGGGCCACACTGGAAGAAGAAGAGTTGTCTTGGTCCACACATTAAATACACAAGCACTAACAAAAACTGATGAGCACAAAAAAGGTTTTAAGTAAATTTACAATTTTGTGTTGGGCCACATTCGTAGCCATCCTGGGCTGCAGGTTGGACAGCCCTGGTAGAATATGCGCAGGGGGAAAGGGCCACAGTCTGGAGGGGAGTGAAACCTGAGCTGACAAAACTCAGAAAAAGGAGAGAAGGAAGACAAAGGGGCCACAGAAATGAAAATGACTGGAGAGAAAGTGCATGGAGAACTGTTACTGTGGCTATCAGTAGCAATCGAAGGGACAAAGTAGAAATGAGGAAAGAAAAAAATGGATAAAGACTTAGAAAGCATGTACAGAGGATAGAGGCAAAGGGCAGGCAGTGTATTCATTCATATTTGGAATTCTTAAAAACAAACACAAAAGTAGTAGAACAAAATAAATGTTTTAAAATGTAATTCAAGAAGAGAAAGTGAAGGGAGGTGGAGAAGGGCCTGGGGGGATAAATGGTGAGGAAAAGAGACTTGACTTGGGGTGGTGACCACGCATCGCAGTGAACAGGTGATGTGCTGTGGGATTGTGCACCTGAAACCTGAACCATTTTGTTACCTAGTGTCACCTCAGTAAACTTAATTTAAAAAAGAAACTTTTCTGAAAATAGAGAAAATTTGAACCTACATTTTGTCCCAGAACAAAACTGACCAGAATAGTCAACTTTATGATGTGGACTAGTGAAGTTATCAAAAGTTAAAGATAATAAATAAAGAATCCTCCAGATGCAAAACAAAAAAATTAATTCGAAATTTTAAAAAAAATTGCTATATAATCAAGCTAACATCAGACTTTTCTATCACAATATCCAATGGCAAGAGACAGTGAAGTAACACCTAAAAAATAATAAAGGAAAAAATATTGTGAGTCAAAGATTTTATATCTAGCCAAGCTATCCTTTAAGCATATAAGATGTAAAAAGCCATATACAGCCCTGGCTGGTGTGGCTTGGTGGATTGAGCACCAGCCTGTGAACCAAAAGGTCGCCAGTTTGATTCCCAGTCGGGCACATGCCTGGGTTGCAGGCCAGGCCCCCAGTAGGGGGCGCAAGAGGCAACCACACATGGATGTTTCTCTCCCTCTCTTTCTCCCTCCTTTCCCCTTTCTAAAAAAAAGTAAATAAAATCTTTTAAAAAAAAAGCCACATACAACAAATGTAAACAATTTAAAATAGAAAAATTCAGAGAATACTTTTTCAATCAGCTGTGCTTAGCAAAGCGATTTAAGATTTTTACTCAGCCGAGAAGTGACTGGGAAAAGTTTAGCGGCAAGCTCAGCTTTTGGTGAGCCTGTTAAAATGAAAGCGTGTGGGGGACAACAGCGTAGAAATAAAAGATGGTTTGATAACAGAGAAGTGAGACAGCTAACAAGATGGAAAAGAGTGCAAGGAAAATAAACTTGCAGGTGCTTCACTGCTAGTAGCTGAGTGGCAAAGGCAGCATTTAAAGCTCGCAAATCAACTAGTAGAAATACAAGAGTACACTGGTAAGTACGAAGGGAAAGTTACTTTGGGGGCAGGTGGCGAGGTAAAAAGGAGGGAGAGGAATAAGGATGAAGAATGTAAGAAGATGTAAAGTAACTTTTAATGCTCATAAAATGAAACTAATGGATACTAGATACAGTGATAGTCACCTGAGAATGTGTCTTTTTAAAATGTGACAGGATGTACAATTTTTTTTAAGTAAATAGGAGTAGCTAATTAAGCAGACCCTAACCCACTTGGGTATTATTAGAGCCTAGATGTCCTGAGGGAAGGAAACACCCAACTCCAGCCCCCTCTAATCGTCCTCACCAACCCAAGGGAGAGGGGGGAGAGGAGGAACACTTGTGGCATTCACAGCCCAGAGGCCTCATGGAAAGACTGAGAACTGATCACAGGCTCTTAGAAAGTTCCCCTCCCAAACCACCCCCCAACACACACACACTTCAACACCACACTTACTAAAAGTACCAGTAAATACCATGGATGACATACCATGTTTTGCTGTGTATAATGTGCACTTTTTCCCCAAGTGTTTGAGGGAAAAATATGGATGCACGTTATACATGATAGTACTAATTCCATATCTATATAATGGTTTTAATTATTTTATTTATGATTATGCATTAAAAGTATAATTCTAGAAAGCAATAATGATATCTGTGTGCAAAATAATACCCTGGAATACGATAATTGGTTTTGTCTGTAAATATAAATAAATAAGTAATTGAATTAAAAAATTAAAACACAAGATTTTCTCCCTGGAAATTGGGGCCAAAAACATGGGTGAGTATTATATATGGCAAAATACGTTTTGCATGAAGAAAAATTAGGAAAGCTCTTCCAGAAAATGATACATTAGGTTGCCTGTTAGAGGCCAACAGATAAAAACCAGAATAAATGGGGGTTTGCCTTGGAGGGAAACGTTACACTTTACCTTGCTTTGCTTTCTTTTA
>VMDR010029213.1:0-12833 GCA_007922815.1 Macrotus californicus | reverse complement strand
AAAGGAAGAGCCCAGTTCAGTATTTTTAAGGGCTCTTTGGTACATTTTGACAAAGTCTGAAAATATATCTTTGGTCAGTATCTGCCACTATGAAAATTGATACCCATTTTAGTTTTTGTTCAGTTGTATAGGTTGCACTATTTTTTCACATACCTAGCATCAATTTCTAGTGACTCTCATATATTCTCTGTGTGTGTACACACACACTGAATACCTTCATATCTTCATGCAGAATACTAATTTAGTCATTAATATACTTCATTAAAATGAATTATTCTATCATTCTATCAAGGGTAGACTTAGGGATAGACCAGACAGAAGGTATTTATAAAGTCAGGAGGAATCTGGTTAAGTAGAATGGATTAGACCAGAAAGTACAGATCTGAGAAACCAGAAGGAATAATTAGATGCCCTCATTGGTGAAGCAGCTATTTGAGTCCAGAGTCAGCCAAGAAAGGGAATTAAATTAATATTGAATATTTACCATATTTCAGGCTTTGCACCAGGCACCTTACAAAATAAGGAATGTCTGGCTTGATTCCATAAATCTAGGTGGTTTAATTCTTGGGAGCCAGAGGAAATAGTGTTATTAAGCAGTACACTTGCACAAATTATATTACTCTCTGCCTTTTAAAATACTTATACTGTACAGTTTATTATAAGAATTAAAAAAATATATGAGGTAGTGCATGTTATTATGATCAAACCTACAACTTTCGGACCATACCTATCCATTCTTTCACAAGACAAGGCCATCATTCAGTCCATATTTTGGTTCTCAACTCTTCCTATCTACTTGAGAACCTTGCTACATCAATTTTTCTCTTTCTGTTGTGTCTTCAATCTCTCATAGTACTGGTTCCTTGCCATTACCTTGCTTATTTGTTTAAAACATCTTCCTCATACATATTCTCCCTCCCTCTAGTTTCTACCTCAAATTTCCTTCCTTTCATTAAAGAAAATTTTGTGGAGAACTTTCTATGCTTGCCATCTCTACATTGTCATTTCCAACTTACTCTTCAATTATTTGTAATTGGGCTTATATTCTTAACACAGCTGTGAAATTAGTCTCAATAAAGTCACCAATATCATCTCTATTACATGACATCTCTTAGTTTTTAATGTTTTAACAGCATTTTAACTGTTGACCATTCTTTCCTTTTTGAAACAATCTTTTAGTTTCTGTAATACCACAATTCACTATTTCTTTTCTGTCCATTCATCATTGCCCTTTGGACACTTCTGTTTTTGCTTAAATATTGCCATTCCAAGAAATTCTAAGGCTCTTATCACTCTAGTCTAATCTACACATCCTTCTTGGATGATCTCAACTATGCTCATGGTTTTACTTTCTGTATGTGTCATGAGCTCCCTCCTAAGCTTGAAAATATTCAATTCCCTACTTGGTATCTCTTGGGTATTTTATAGGCACCCAACTCAAACACAGCGTGTCCAAACTGAACTAATTCCATCACATACCAAATGCCAAAAGTCAAAAATCTAAATATTTACTTTGAAATTCTTTTTCCTCAATATTCATTAAATCACCAAGTTGTTAAACCTTCTACTTTAGTATATCTCAGAATCACCCATTCTATTCCATTTCTACTACTACTTCCCTGATTCAAGCTATTATTACCTGATTACTATTACTGTAGTATAGATCCAATGGGTTCAGCCTTCTCCTCCTCTAAATTCATTGTTCACATTGCAACCATTATGATCTTCTGGGAGGCAAATAGAATCATATAACCTCTCTGCCTAAACTTCAGTGCTTCCATTAATCTCAAGATAGTCTGAATTCCTTCACATTTTATACAGTCTTATATGGTCTAATTTTTGTAGTCTCATCTCAGCTTACCACAAACACTCTCACACACACACACACCTAGGTCCAAGAATATAGGTGCCTGCTTTTGTACACAGTGCAGTCCAAGATATATGTATGAAAGTTTAATGAGCAAAAGTTAAGTAAGACACATTATACAAGGTCTTAACAATTATAACATAAATATTATAAAATTCCCAACTGTTCCACAAAAGTTTTAGTTTTTAACCCCTGCTATGTGGTCTGTAGGAAGTCGAGCAATTGTTAATATAATAAGAACAGTTTGCACAACACTGATGTAACCTGGCAGCCAAGGAGAGTGAACTGGAATGCATATGTGTGAACAATGATGACTTCACTGTACTAGTCGGTGGGGGCGGTAGACACCAATGAGTGAGCATATGTTCTGTGTGGCCATCACATTCAAAATGACTGAACGAGTAGAGTAATGGATCTGTGTCAAATTTTGCATTAAGCTTGAACATTTTTCTGCAGAAACTATTTGGTTGATTCAGAAGGCCGCAGCTATGGGCAACTGATGATTTTCAGCTTCATCATGAAAACACATCTGCTCATGTATCATATCTCACTCAGAGTTTTTTTGTAAAACATCAAATCACCCAGGTGACTCAGCTCCGCTATAGCCCAGATTTGGTGCCTTGTGACTTCTGTCTTTTCTCAAAACTACCTTTGAAAGGGAAGAGATTTCAGACCATTGATTGAAATTCAGGAAAATGCAACAGGGCAGCTGGTTGTGACTGGTAGAACTGTGTAAGGTCCCAAGGTGCCTACTTTGAAAAGGACTGAGGCATCATTGTCCTATGTACAATATTTTTTGTACTTTGTACCTGCAATAAATGTCTCTATTTTTCATATTACATGACCAGATATCTTCTGGATAGACCTCGTATATTTAAAACATTAAACATTAAATATCATAAATTAACTTCTTTACTCACATTCTAACCCTCTCATTTGTGGTGACATTTATTAGACAAAATATATTTTCATGTTGGAAAGAAATTGATAATTTACTGGCCAAGATGGAGGCATAGGTAGACACACTGTGCCTCCTCGCACAACCAAAAGAAGGACAACAACAAATTTTAAAACAAAAAACAACCAGAACTGACAGAAAACCAGAACTGACAGAAAAACAAACTGTATGGAAGTCTGACAACCAAGGAGTTAAAGAAGAAACATTCATCCAGACCAGTAGGAGGGGCGGAGATGGGCAGCCGGGCGGAGAGGACTCGTGGCAAGGCAGCAGCTGGTGGACCAGGACAGGCAAGGCACAGCTAGCTGGTGGACTGGGTAAGGTGGCTGCTGGTGGACCGGGCCGTCCCAAACCCACATGCAGATAAACCAGGAGGAACAACTGGGGAGTGAGCTAGACCATGCAACTCAGAGTTCCAGCAGGGAAATAAAGCCTCAGGGCCTCTGATTATAAACTCCTGTGGGGGTTGAGGGGGCGGCAGCAGGAGAAACTCCTAGCCTCACAGGAGAGCTGTTGGAGACACCCACAGGGTCCTAGTGCATACACAAGCCCACCTACCCAGGAATCAGTGCCAGAGGGGCCCAATTTGACTGGGTAGCAGGGAAAGTCACTGAAAACTGTAGAGAGCGGAGCAGGTGGCATTGTTCCCTTTCAGACCCCTCCCCCACATACAGCATCATAAGGCAGCGACGTGGCTGCCCCGCCCTGGTGAACACCTAAGGCTCCGCCCCTTACTATGTAACAGGCGTGCCAAGACAACAAAAATGGCCCAAGTGAAAGAACAGATCAAAGCTCCAGAAAAACTACAACTAAGCAACAAAGAGGTAGCCAACCTATCAGATGCACAGTTCAAAACACTGGTAATCAGGATGCTCACAGACTTGGTTGTATTTGGTCACAAATTAGATGAACAAATGAAGGCTATGCTAAGTGAAATGAAGGAAAACGTACAGGGAACCAACAGTGATGGGACAAAAACCGGGACTCAAATCAATGGTGTGGACCAGAAGAAAGAAAGAAACATTCAAACAGAATACAACGAAGAAACAAGAATTCAAAAAAATGAGGAGAGGCTTAGCAACCTCCAGGATGTCTTTAAACGTTCCAACATCCGAATGATGGGGTGCCAGAAGACGAAGAGGAAGAGAAAGAAATTGAAAATGTATTTGAACAAATAATGAAGGAGAACTTCCCCAGTCTGGCAAAGGAAATAGATTTCCAGGAAGTCCAGGAAGCTCAGAGAGTCCCAAAGAAGTTGGACCCAAGGAGGAACACACCAAGGCACATCATAATTACATTACCCAAGATGAAAGGTAAAGAGAGAATTTAAAAGCAGCAAGAGAAAAGGAGACAGTAACCTACAAAGGAGTGCCCATCAGACTGTCAGCTGATTTCTCAGAAGAAACCTTACAGGCAAGAAGCAGCTGGCACGAAGTATTCCAAGTCATGAAAGGCAAGAACCTACATCCAAGATTACTCTATCCAGCCAAGCTTTCATTTAGAATGGAAGGGCAGATAAAGTGCTTCCCAGATAAGGTCAAGTTCAAGGAGTTCATCATCACCAAGCCCTTATTATATGAAATGTTAAAGGGACTTATCTAAGAAACAGAAGATCAAAAATAGGAACAATAAAATGACAACAAACTCACAGCTATTAACAACTGAACCTAAAGCAAAAACAAAAACAAACTAAGCAAACAACTAGAACAGGAACAGAATCAGAGAAATGGAGATCACACGGAGGGTTATTAGCAGGCGAGTGGGTGGGGAGAGAGGGGGAAAAGATACAGGGAACAAGAAGCATAAATGGTAGGTAGAAGATAGACAGGGGGAAGTTAAGAATAGTATAGGAAATGTAGACGCTGAAGAACTTATATATATGACCCATGGACATGAACTAAAGAGGGGGAATGTGGGTGGGAAGGGGTGTGCAGGGTGGAGGGGAATAAAGGGGGGAAAATGGGACAACTGTAATAGCATAATCAATAAAATATATTTTAAAAATAGTGATTATTGATAGATACAAAATAAAAGAAATTGATAATGTAGATTTTGCAAAGTATTGATGCCACTTTTGTTACTGACATAAACTTTGAAAAATTACTGAAAATTTTGAATTCCAGCTTTCTTTTGAATAACAGATTCTTTAGTAAGTTGCATCCCTGTTTTCATTTATACCATGCTCTTTCTGTGGTTGAATCATTGCAGTATTTATGGGTGGTAATTATCAGTTTATAATTTTAATAACATTTTCATGTTTTCTTATTGTATTTTACATTTTAGACACAATTGTCAAGGATCATTTTCCAATACTTCCTGAATATTCTTTAATATAGTTCTTTTCCTTCCCATGTGAATTTATAATCAATCAACTTTAAGTCCAATAAGCATCTGATTTAGGCTAGAGATTCACAACTTTAGGCAAATCTAATGATTTTTTTTTTACCTTTGTCTCAATTATACTGTTATTAGCAACACTTTCATTTCCTCTTTATGTTTTATAAAATATTAAATTCAAATGCAGTAAATTATTTAAGTAATTGCACAAACACTATCGTACAAAGGTGAAATTGTCCCTGGCTGGATAGCTAAGTTGGTTAGAGTGTCATCCTGATAAGCCAAGGTTGAGGGTTTGATTCCCCGACCAGGGCATGTGTGAGAATCAACCAAGAATATGTAAATAAATAGGACAACAAATCTCTATCTCTCTCTCTTTTTCTCTAAAAATCAATAAAATAATAAAGGTAGCATTACTCTGAAGTTAGACGATTAATTTACAATGGACACTACTACATAATAACAACTTCACATTTTTGTCAGTGGATATGTTGTCCTAATTCAGCCTAGAAAAAGTAGAGGGTGGGGTAGGGGGGATTAATGTTTGAAGTCCAATGTCACCTTTCTCTGGATTCTTATCCCTGCTGTTTCTTCTGCCTGGAGAGAATCTTTCCTCTACTCCTTACCCTTCAACTTCCTACTTCCCCTCCACTCATCTTTTATATGATTTTATCCAGGAAGCCTCTCCACACCTTCCCATAGGTGGTAGATGACATAGGCTTGTGCTTTTCCCTTTGTGCCCTGTACTTTTCTTGCACGTATCACACTTTATTGGGATTGCTTGTTTTTCTTACTAGAGAGGGCAGGAATTACATCTATTTTGTGTACTGTTATGTCCCCATATTAGATCAATATTTTTTTAATGAATGAATTATGGAAAAAATTATGAAGATAAGTGCCCTCTGTGTTAATCAAGATAAACTAGATTATAATGCAGTAACAGAAAACAAAAAATCTCAGTGGCTTAACATCATAGACATTTATGGCTTGCTTATGATACATGTACAGTTGCAGTTTGCTGGGATTTCCTGCTCCTTGCTGTCACTTAGGAACTCAGCTGTTGGAGACACCAGATGACATGTGTTTCCGCAATCACTGCAGGCACTGTGAACCTGGTCAATCTTTTACTTGCTCTTAAAGTGGTATACTTCCAATCATGATTCATTGACAAAGCAAGTCATGACAAAGCAAGTCATATAGTCATGCCTATTCAAAGTAACTCTCCACGTGCCCAGGAGGAGAGGGAAAATGTGAACATTTGTAAATAATGAAGAATATTATACCCTCTCTCTTAGTCAAGACTCTTTTAGTTACACATGACATAAATTCCAGTTCAATCTAGTTTAAGAAAAAAGGGAATATGAGGACCATAGAGCTAAAAGAAATTAAACCACTCAAAATGCAGGGGTGCCTCTGGGCCTTATTATTTGTAACCAAGAGTCTTCCAAATCTTGTCTCTTTCTTTCTATAGGTTGGCCTCAGTCTTTTCCAGTACAGAATGACTGGCTGTTCATATGGCCACTGGTATCTTCCAATCTTTACATCTCATGGCCGCCACCACACCAGAGAGAGCCAGCTGTTGTTTTTTCTAGTTTCCTTAGTAGGTCCTTAGTAAGGTCTTTGTATAGTCTTGTGTTAGTGATGTGTCCACTCTTGAACCAGCCATCTCTAAGCAAAAGTAATAGAGTACAACATGGTGCCTACCACTCACTCCTCAAGGATTGGGAGTAGTAATGTTCATTTTTTTGTGTCAACTTGGCCACACTATAGAAATCAGTTACATAATTAAACTCTAGGTGTTGCTGTGAAGGCAATTTGTAGATGTGGTTAACAACTACAATCAGTTGATTTTAAGTAAAAGATGTCACTATTGATAAGTGGGTTGAAGTTGAAGGCTTTAAGAACAAAAATGATTTCCTGGAAAAGAGAGAATTGTTTCAAGTCTGCAATGGCAACTCCTGCTGAGTTTCCAGCCTGCCAAATGGATATATGGATTTTGGACGTGCCAGCCCCCACAATCATGGGAACCAATTCATTAAAATGAATCTCTCTATATGTAATTGGTCCTGTTTCTCTGGAGAACCTTGACTGATATAGGGACTGTTCCAGGACATGATAGAATAACTGGACTGGGGAGCCAGATAGCTATCTCAACAGTATATCAGTGACAAGAAGAAAGAAGATACACCAAGGGGTAGGGAAGAAAAAAAGGGAGGAGGAATAATAAAAAATACATATACTAAAGAATATTAGAATGTGGCTAAGCATTTACTCACATACAACTAGTCTTTAGTTACCTAACCTTGTCCTAATGCAAATTAGTAATCATAAAATCATATAAGTATATTCAAATTATCGCTTTCTAATTCAGATTAATTTATTCCTTCATTTTGAACTAATTTTGTCAGTAGATGGTAAGTTTTCTATAATTCATGTCTTAGCATGCTTTATTTTTTCTTATTTTCTAAATAGATGTATTAGTTATCTCTTGCTGCTGTAATAATTACCACAAATTTAGTGGCTTAAAGCACACAAATTTATTATTTTACAGTTCTGGAGTTCAGAAGTCTAACATGGGTTGTCAGGGCTGTGTTCCTACTAAAGACTTTAGGGGAGAATCTTATTCTTTGCTTTTTCCAGCATCTGGAGGCCACTTACATTCCTTGGCTCATGGTCCTCTTCCATCTTCAAAGTTAGCAATTGCATCACTCCAACCTCTTATTTGTCATCAAATCTTCTCTTTGACTCTGTCCCTCTTGCCTCCCTCTTATAAGAACTTTTATGATTACTTAGGTTTACCAGAAAATCCAGGATGATTTCCTGATCTCAAGATCCTTATCTTAATCATATCTACCAAACGTCTTTTGTCATGTGAAGTAATATATTCACAGGTTTTGAGAATTTAGGACATGAACATCTTTGATTCAGCCTACCACAATAAATCATTATCAAACTGACCCATACTGTAAGTATAAAAATCATAATACTGAAAGCCCCTTTTCAATAGTTTTGAAAGGCAAGTATTTTTTAGCTTTTATAGCTGTTTTTTCCAGTATTTATCTTCATCTTTCTCAATAATGAGCTTACACTGACATTTCTTATTTTATCAACTGTAAACATTATCTGTTGACTTAAAATTTGATAGACAACAATTTGGCTCTGTTCTAAACAACCACCTCATTTTTTCCCATTCTTCCTACTTGTTAGCATCATTGGTTTTTATAAACCAATGAGAAGTGTTTATATAATTATGATGATGAAATATTATTTATTATAGATCCAAATAGAGAAATATGATTACAATTCCTTTTCTAAAAACTTGTTTGTCTTTGGGTACTTGCCTTGTTTCACTTACATAATTTGTTATACAGGTGCTCTTAATTCTTTCTCTTTTTTTTGACTTTCAGATTATATTTCAATATTTCCTTACAGTTTACATTCAACATTAGTTTGTATTATTTTGGAGTGTACAACATAGTCGTTAGACAATCATATAATTTACACAGTGTTATCCCTGATATTTCCAGTACCCATCGGGCACCATACAGGGTTATTGCAATATTAAAGACTATATTTCCTATGCTGTATTTTCTATCTCCATGACTATTTTTAACTACCCATCTGTACTTCTCAAACCCTTCACTTTTTTCACCTAGTCCTCCATGTCCCCTTCCTTTGGGCAAACATCAATCAGTATCTATGAGTCTGTTTCTTCTTTGTTTGTTCATATTGTTCTGTTTTTTAACCCTCACCTGTGGATATATTTATTGATTTAAAAGAGAGGGGGAGAGAGACAGGTGGGTGGGGGGAGAGAGAGAGAGAGCGAGAGAGAGAGAAACATCGATGAGTTGCCTCCTCCATGCGCTGCACCTGGACAGGGTATGGAACTTGCAACCATTTGCTATATGGACAATGCTCTAACCAACTGAACCACCCAGCCAAGGCCATTTATATTGTTCTTTAGATTCCGCACATAAGTGAAATTATATGGTATTTGCCTTTTTCTGACTAATTTATTTTACTTAGCTTAATACCCTCTAGGTCCATCCATGATGTTACAAATGGTAAAATTGTATTCTTTTGTTATGGCTGAATTATATTTCACTGTGTATATGTACCACCACTTTTTGTTTGCTTGTTTGTTTGTTTTTCCCTTTTCTTGTACCACATTTTACCTACTTGTCTGTTGATGGGAACTTGGATTACTTCCATAGCTTTGCTATTGTAAATGATGCTGCAATGAAGATTGGGGTGCATATATTCTTTCAAATTAGTGTTGGAGCTTCTTCAGGTGTATACCCAGAGGTAGAATCACTAGATTATAGGGAACCTATCCATGTGTGATGTGATCTAGTAGCTCAGCTCTGGTTCTGAACACAGACAGACACACGTGGTGTGCAGAGAACATCCCTGAATAGGTCTCCCGTGGGGAATCAGGCCTGCATTGCACCTAGGCTGCTTTGAGACTTGCTTTTGCTAAAAACTCCCTCATCCTGAATTGAGGCAACAAATGTTTACTGCATATCTTTAAAGTAACTTCCTAAAATCTATGCTAAACCTCTCAAGTTTGGGTGTAACCAGTTCAACCTCTTTTCCCTTTACATTTGCAAATGACCTTTATCTTGAAGGGATTAGCAACATTCTTTCCTATGTTATGGTAACCACCTAAAGTGAACCTGTGCACAGTAAAGGAGGACCATCCTTGATGTAATCTAGCTAGAATATCAATAAAAGCCTGTTGAGGCAGGGGTCGGGGCCCTCTCTCACACTCTGGCCTGTTCTGGCCCTCTCTCTCGATCTTTGAGAGATCGGCCACACATCCCTTTTTCTCCACCAGATTCCTTTATTCCATGTGAATTTGTTTGTTACTTGTCCAGGGATATAGGATAAGCATTCCATAACAACACGTGGTTCCGCCAGATGGGACCGCAACACTAGATCATAAGGCAGTTCCATTTTTAATTTTCTGAGGAATCTTAATAAGGTTTTCCACATGGCTTTACCAGTCTGTATTCCCATCTACAGTGCATGAGGGTTCCCTTTTCTCCACAATCTCACCAACACTTGATGTTTATTGGCTTATTGATGATAGGCATTCTGATAAGTTTGAGGTGATATCTCATTGTTGTTTTAATTTGCATTTCTCTGATGATTAGTGACATTGAGCATTTTTTCATATGTCTATGGGCCATTTGTATGTCCTCTTTGGAGAAGTGTCTATTCAGGTCCTTTGCCCATTTTTATTGGATTTTTTTGCGGGGAGGGGTTGGTGTTGAGTTGTGTAAGTTCTTTATAAAATTTGGATATTAATGCTTTATCAGGTATATCATTGGTGAATATGTTCTCCCATGCAATGAGCTGTCTTTTCAATTTGTTGATGGTTTTCTTTGCTGTGTAATAATGTTTTAATTTTATATAATCCCATTGTTTATTTTTTCTTTTGTTTCTCTTGCCTAATGAGATATATCAGAAAAAATATTACTAAGGGAAATGTCCAAGATTTTACTGACTATGTTTTCTTCTAGGATTTTTTGTAGTATCAGTATTTGCTTACAGTGAAGTCTTTAATTAATTTTGAGTTTACTCTTGTATATGGTGTAAGAAGTTGGTCTAGTTTCATTTTTCTGCACATATCTGTTCCAATATTTACTGACTAGATTAGCTTCACCCCTTTGTATGTTCCTGCCTCTTTTGTCAAATATTAATTGACCATAGAGGTATGAGTTTATTTCTGGGCTCTCTATTCTGTCTCATGGATTTATGTGTCTGTTTTAATGCAAGTACCATGCTGGTTTGATTACTATGGCCTTGTAGTATGGTTTGATATTAGGTAGCATGATTCTTCCAACTTTGTTCTTCTTTCTTAGGATTGCTGTTGTTATTTGGGGTCTGATATTGTTCCATATAAATTTTTGGAATATTTGTTCTAGTTCTGCAAAATACACCATTGATATTTTGATAGTAATTATATAGAATCTACAGGTACTTTTGGGAAGTATGAATATTTTAATGATATTAATTCTTCCTATTCATGAGCATGTTGTGTGCTTTCATTTGTTTGTATCTTAATTTCTTTTTAAGTATATTTTATTGATTATGCTATTACAGTTTTCCCCCTTTATCCTCCCTCCACCCTGTACTCTCCAACCCTCCAGCATTCCCCCTCCTCCATTAGTCCATAGGTTGTACATATAAGTTCTTTGAGTCCTATGTTTCCTATACCATTTTTATCTCTCCCCACCTATTTTATGCTTACTAATTATGCTTTTTCTTCCCTGTACCTTTTCCCTCCTATTCCTCCCTTCCCCCTCCCCACTGAAATCCCTCCATGTGATGTCTGTTTCTCTGATTCTGTTCCTGTTCTAGTTGTTGCTTAGTTTTTGTTTTCGTTGTTTTTCTTTTCTTTTAGGTTCATTTGTTGACAGTTGTGAGTTTGTTGTTATTTTACTTTTCATATTTTTTATCTTTCCTTTTCTTAGATAAGTCCCTTTTATAGGGAAACATATATGCATGGAATGCCAAATGTAACTCAGCTCTGTTCTGAAAACAGATGCCTGTTCGGTGCACAGGAAGCAAACCCACGGGTTGGTTCTCCCGTGGGGAATCAGGCCTGCATTTTACCTAGGCCACTTATGAGACTTGCTCTTGCTAAAAAAACTCCATCACTCAGAATCAAGGCAGCAGAGGTTTACTGTGATCTGCGCTAAACCTCCCAAGTATGGGTGTAACCAGTTCAATCACTTTTCCCCTTTACACTTGCAAATGACCTTTCTCTTTGAAGTAATTGGCAACATTCTTTCCTTTGTTATCTATAAAAGATAACCGCTTAGAGTGAACCTGTGCATAGTAAATGAGGACCATCCTTGATGTAATGTAGCTAGAATATCAATAAAAGCCTGTCCAGGCAGGGGTTGCAGCCCTCTCTCTCTCCCTTTTTCTCCTCCAGATTTCTTTAGTCCATGTGAATTTGTTCGTTGTTTGTTGTAGCCATAGCATAAACATCCACAACACATGAATTGTGCAGGCGGACGCCACATCACCCTTTAACATTTCATATAATAAGGGCTTGGTGATGATGAGCTCCTTAAACTTGACCTTATCTGGGAAGCACTTCATCTGCCCTTCCATTCTAAATGATAGCTTTGCTGGATAGAGTAATCTTGGTTGTAGGCCCTTGCCTTTCATGACTTGCAATACTTCTTTCCAGCCCCTTCTTGCCTGTAAGGTTTCTTTTGAGAAATCAGCTGATAGCCTTATGGGCACTCCTTTGTAAGTAACTCTCTCCTTTCCTCTTGCTGCTGTTAAGATTCTCTCTTTATTTTTAATCTTGGATAACTTAATGATGATGTGCCTTGGTATGTTCCTTCTTGGGTCCAACTTCTTTGGGACTCTCTGGGCTTCCTGGACTTCCTGGAAGTCTATTTCCTTTGCCAGATTGGGGAAGTTTTCTTTCATTATTTGTTCAAATAAGTTTTCTTTTTTCTTTTTTTTATTATTTTATTTTTTAAAAAATATATTTTATTGATTATGCTATTACAGTTGTCCCATTCCCCCCCCCCTGCTTTATTCCCCTCCACCCTGCATACCCCTTCCCACCTGCATTCCCCCCCCATTTAGTTCATGTCCATGTGTCATATATATAAGTTCTTCGGCTTCTACATTTCCTATACT
>VMDR010029212.1:0-12831 GCA_007922815.1 Macrotus californicus | reverse complement strand
ATATAAAATTATAGAAAATGGAAACTAATCTATAGTGACAGAAATTGGATAGGTGTTTGCCTGGCAGTGGCCGGAGGGTGAGGGGCTGAGGGAGAAATTACAAAGGGACACAAAGAGGAAACTTTTGGGGGTTATGACTATGTTCCTTATCTTGGTTGTGATAAAGGTTTCACAGATGTACACGTCAAAATATCAAATTGTATACTTTAAATGTGTACGATCTATTGCATGTCAATTATACCTCAGTAAAATATTAAATAAATAACATTTAAATATATGTTTGTTGAAAATAGCTAGGCTTGTTGTCATTTGGCAATATTTTTTTAATACCTCCATACATTGAAACCATGAGATGGAACCCTCACACTCCAAAGGCTTTCAAAGTTGTTGAAGGTTCTAGTTTTGGAGTTGTGGGGTTGGCACTGCTGGTGGACATGATATCTAGATTGAGGATCTAGAAGTCTGAGACAAGAACAGACTTACGAGCTGAAAATACAGAGACTGGAGTTAGGATATACTGAGCAAATAAAATAACTTACACAAAAACGGTGTTCTAAAAATAGATTATAGTAGTCTCCCTCTTATTCACAGTTTTGCTTTTCACAGTTTCAATTACCCACAGTCAACGGTAGTCTGAAAATATTAAATGGAAAGTGCCAGCAATAAACAATTCATACATCGCATGCCGTTCTGGGTAGTGTGATGCAATCTCACGCCATCCCACTCCGCATATCCCACAGTGTAAACCTCTCCTTTGTCCAGGGCATCCATGCTACGGGCACTCTCCACGCCTTTGTCACTTAGTAGCCATCTCAATTATCAGACTGACCGCCACAGCTGCGCAGTGTTTGTGTTCAAGTCACCCTTCTCTTACTTAATAATGCCACATGCACATACCTTAGCTCACCATGTAGGCACCTTATCATCTCAGATCATCACAAGAAGAAGGGAGAGGACAATACAATAAAATGTTTTGAAAGAAGGGGAGAGGCCACATTTACACAACTTTTCTTACAATATATTGTTATAATTGTTCTACTTTATTATTAGCTATTGTTGTTCATCTCTTACTGTGCCTAACTTGTAAATTAGCTTTGTCATAGGTGTGTATGTATAGGGAAAAACATAGCACATATATAGGATTCAGCACTATCCACGGTTTCAGGCATCCACTGGGGGGGCTAGGAACATGTCTCCCGCGGATAAGAGGGCACTACTGTGTAGACTGAGGACAGAACACTGGGAGCACCAACATTTAAAAGTCAGGAGAAGGAAGACGCGTTAATGTAAGACTGAAAAGAGTTAATCCAAGGGTTTGGATGAGAACTCAGAGGGGAAGCACAGAGGAGTAGAGCATTCTCAAAAGCAGGACAGTGTCCAGTGATTCAAGGAGGCCTCAGAACAAGGAATGAATAGCATCAACTGAGTTTGGCAACTAAGGGGTCTCTAGTGCCTTTGGTAAGAGCACTTTGCATGTCATTGCAGAGAGGAAGCCAGACACCAATGTGTTAACATGCTTGCCTCACACTTTGGTTATTGTAAAGGAGTCAGAAAAGAAGCAGCCGGACATTTGAATCATTCTTGCTCAGACAGAACTTTACAACATGCTGGAGCAATCAAAGGATGTCGTTGGTGTGTCTAGACTTCTAGACTTTCACTTCTCGGCTCCTTCTTCTCCCCAGACAAACATAGTTATACCCTCCTAATTTTGATCAGAATTCATGGCAGTCACCACTTTATCATTCTTTTTCTCCTCCACTTAAGCAAGCCCTCTCGGCCCCTTATTTCTAGCTCCATCTCTTTCCTTCAAGCTGCTGCAAGGAGTGGTCCCTGTCCATCATCTCCACTTCCTCACATTCCCTTCTCTCCTACCTCTCTCTCTTCTCTTCAGGCATCCAGAAATTCAGTCCAGGTCTGATGGGGGTTTGTAGTGCTACGGAAAGGTTGGCCTCGAGAGTTTGATCACTAGACTGTAAGACGCCAAACGTGCATTGATTTTCCAGATGAGAACTATGCTGAAATGTCTGTAATCTCCAGTATCGGCTGCTCGCTCCTTAGTATAATGACCACCTGGCCCCCTACCCTAAGACAGCCCTTTTGTGTTCAAGCTCTTGACTGCTCTCTGCAGACCCTCTGCTATCCTGCCTGTGGCTTAGGTTTGGATTTAAGTTTTTCTTTCTTTCAGAGTAGTGTCGCTCATTTGGCTTTTATCTGAGGTCCTAGTCTTACCAGCTGTGCCTCTTCCTTCTTCCTCTACCTTGTACTAGAATTCTTGAAACAGAAATCCCTACTTCTGCTTCCTGTTCCTTTGTACTGGGCTTGTTAGTTGGCTCTATCAGACAAGAATTTCAGCTGGTACCAAAATAGGAAATAAACAGTGGCTTAACCAAGATAAAGGTTTATTTTTCCCTCATGTAAGAACATCCAGAGGTGGAAAGTCCACGGCTGCTACGATGGCTCTTCTTTGGTCGGAGACCACGCTTCTTTCTTTCTGGAACAATTACCTTAGCACTGTTTCTATTTTCACAGTTGCCTTACAGCCTAAATTGTCTGTTGAAGCACCAGCCATCATTGTTGTCTTTCAAGGAAAAAGCAGGAGAAAAAGGGAACATGGTGGTTTTGGGGTCTCTGGCCTAACTGCTCAGCTTAGAAACGTTTGCCGTTTGCATTATACCGTCCCTCTTCTGCTGTACCAATGTCCTATCTTATTTCTCTGACCCTAATATCTCTGATGGACTTCTATAAATCTGCCTGTGGGTTATCTACCTGAGTCTCCATATACTCTCTGCTGCTAGAGTTTCTATGACTATGCTGTGTCAACATAATGGTTTAAATTACTTAACTACCCCTAAGTGGCCTCCCACGCTGTTGATCCTAGGCTTGGACTTCCTCTCTCCTAATTCCTGGTGAACAGTACTTTCCAGTATTGCCAAAGATGCTTGATGTTCCCCTAGGGAGAGAAAGATGAGTATGTTGTGCAAGGGGCAGGCATGGCAAACAGCAGTGACAATCATGATGTGGGACAGACACACATAGGGCCTGAGGCCAGCACCTTCTTGCCCTGTGAACTGCCCTTGTCCTTCCTCTCATCCTTGTCTAATCAGTCATCATCTCTGAAACATGCCCCTGCATCCAAGGCTTTCATTCCCAGTTTAGTAACTGCACTGCTGCCTTCTGAAATTTTTCCTCCTGTGTCCTCCTTGGCTCAGAATCATTTTTCTGGTTATAAGTCTTCAGCCTTAGACTTCATCTTAGAGAATATGTTTTCTTGACTTTCTCCTTCACCTGTGCTGTCCAACTCTCATTCTCACCAATAGCATCCCTGGGCTCTCCCCTGAGATTCCTGATAAACAAGTTTGTTTGTTTATGTCCAGGAGTTTGCTGGAGCAGGCTCATGTTGTCTTGAGAGAGCCAATTGTTAACTAAAAAAATATATTAAGTAAATATACACACATAAGTTCTTGGTGAACTCTTAGTGGCTTGCAGTTGGCCATGGTTGGAGTATTTAGAACATGGAAATTGGCAAATTCTACAAATCAGGAACATTTTTCCCCTGAAAGGTGGTTTATTAGCACACCATTGCTTGTGTCTCCCTGTAATTGCCCTTGCATGTGTGCTCACGTGCACACACATGGCTGTCCCCACACCGAACCCTCTTCTCTTCAGCCCACCTCAGCTTCCAGCTGCAGATAAACTTGTCACACTCACTTGTGTCCAGTGATTTGCCATTTTGGTTCCTACCTTAAAACATTCATTTTTAACATTTGGTCATTTGAAAATACATTCTGGACCCTAAAGAGACTTATTCAAAAAATTGCTGACCACACTTTTTGAGAACTATTAAAGTAGCCCATTTAACTTCTGTGAACTTAATATTTGGAGAAAGAGAGCCAATTAATTATTACAGATATTTCAGACATATCCGTAACTGGTGCAAATCACAGTGATGAAGCTACATGAGCGAACCAAAATTATCAAGTTGCTTTGCCTTTGACAAGAATTATATCAATTCAGATCATGCTGACCTCATGTCGATTGGGAACTCTGTTACATGTGTCTTTGAATAATAACAATGAAAATGAATTAATTATAACTTACTGAAGTATTTTAGCAAATAAAACCATTCAAAACATGGACGGAAAAATACAAAGGATGCAAAAGGCTAAGAACCACTAGGCTATGAATTTTTAAAAAGCATGCCAGTTTTTTTTATTTTAAAAGAGCGAATGTTTATAACAGGTGGAGGTTGCTAACATAGTGACTAGAAGCACCGGCCGTGGAGAGAGTCTGCCTGGGTTTGTGCTGGAGTTTTGCCCTTGCTAGCTCTACAATTTGGGGCAAGTTACTTACTCACCCTACACCTCAGTTTTGCCATCTGTGAAATGGAAATAAAAGCATCTATTTTACATGATTATTATGAAACCAAAACTAAATAGCACATAAAGTGCTTAGAATGCTGTCTGGCATGTAGTAAATAATTAATAAATATTTGCTATCATTCTCATTATTAAAGCTCTTTTTGGAGTACTGAGGTATAATTGGCCGGGAGCAATGCCTCATGCTTCACATTCAATCTCCTGTAACCCTACAAGGTAAAAATTAAGTCTACTTATGAGTAAGGAAACAGACTTTCTGTGCAATGATATAACTTTTCCAAGGTCTTGTGGCTACCAAGTGCAAGAGCTTGGCTCAACTGAGTTTAGGAGTTTTAATTCAAATGGTAGAAAGATGTAAGACCACAACTTGCACTGGTTTCCAAGCCATCCAGATATTTGGTATTCTACTGGGAAAATTCTCCGTTCATGGTCAACCGAACCCTTGCACGCTGTAGCATAAACTGTTCTTGTTCAGTCTTCAGCAGCAACAGAAAAGCTCACCAACATGCCTGTATTTCCACTTGAAGAGTATTATTAAGTTGCCCTTCTGACTTGCCTTCCTGGAGTTTTAAACACACACAGCTCCCACAGGTCTTCTTCATGAACTCTATTTATTAACCATAGAATAAGCTCCACAGATGTATTTCCACTTTGTCTAACTCTAATTTTTAAATTAGACTTTAAATCTCAGGCTCATTATTAATGTAAGTAGGGCACAGTATCCTTTGGCTGAAGCTGCTTCATTTATGAAGCAGCTAAATATCAGGGTCCTTTTCCCTGTTTTGGATGTTCTTATTCCACCTTCCTGTGAAGGCGCTGCTGTCCACAATATGCTACCATATTGTCAATAAGGACTTTTTTCAGTTTCCAAGTTTGCATGTAATTGTGTTTCACAGAGGTGAGTCTGGGTTCACTTATGTTTGGTTGTGCAATCTGGAAGGCAAACGTCAGTGTGGACTGGCATTCTTTCAAAGAGGAACCTGTGTCGTTGTTCATCATCCACTCATTCCCCTTGTCTGGGTCAGGCACTGGGCTAGGCATCAGGATCAAAAGATGTTGTCCCTGATCACAGGGAGTGCATAAGCCTCCTTGGGGGGACAAATGCACAATTTTCTAATTATGATGAGAGGGCAGGAATGTTCAGGAGTCACAGGAACATAGAAGAAAGGGGCAGGGAAGACACCTTGGAATGTGGAGGTACTGGGTTCTGATAAAACGTCCTGGGTAGCCAGTCAGAGACCCAGGCTCTAAGCCCACTTTTATTATTAACTTTGTCATTATGGCTGAATTGTGTCCCCTCCAAAAAAAATATGGTGGAGTCCTAACCACCCCCTGCCCTGTACCTTAGAATGTGACCTTACTTAAAGATAAGTTCATTAAAATGAGATCACTAGAGTGGGCTCTAATCCATGTGATTGGTGTCCTTATAAAAGGAGAAGTTTGGACATGAAGACAGACGAATACAAAGGGAAGACACTGTGAAGAGACACAGGGAGAAGTCAGCCATCTTCCTGAAACAGATCTTCCCTCAGAAGGAAACAACCCTGTTGACCCCTTGACATTGGGCGTCTAGCCTCCAGGACAGCAATACAATAAATTCCTCTGTTTAAACCACCCGCTCAGTCTGTGGGACTTTTCTATGACAGCCCTAAAACACTAACACTTCATTTCACTGTCATAAGCATACCTCACATCTCTGGTCCAACCCTAGGCAAGGCCACTCCCACATATGGGAAACTTTGAGCACTTAGAGCACAACCAACAACAACAACAAAAAAGCCTGAATCTGCCTTTGACTCATTCATATGCTATGAACCAGAGGAAGCTTGAGGTTTCTTCAAATAGGGAGTTTGGGTGTACAAGATCCCTTTAGTCTCTCTAGTGTGGTGTCCAAAAGCACCACCAGGAGGCCTTTCTTTATAAGGTAGGTCATACACAATAATGTGAGGAATTTTAGAGTACAAGCTATGCCCAATGGATAAAACAAAACTTCTTGGTAAGTAACCAATCAACATGGCACTACTTAAAAGTAAGTGGTAAATAAACATGCAATATGATGTTCTATCTCACTAGATTTGTGACAAAACAACTCTTGGTAAACAGAAGATGCTAATACACATCAGAGAACAGCTGAATGCCCGCCTCCTGAATGAATGATAGCCTTTTCACCTGTAACACACACTGCTGCCATTTGTCTTCCTGTTGGCACAACTAAGGTTGAATGAACTTGGAATTATCTTCCTAGAATACACAGTGACATGTAATCTTTAAAACAAAACAAAACAAAACAAAAAACTTCTATTAGGTACATATCATTTCAGGCACCAGCTTCTGAGCAGAGGTTTTAAACATAAAAAATCTGAGGCACTGAAAAGATAACCTAATATTTAGCTCCTGTAGAGACTAAGCAAGTTCAGCCAAAGGACATTGTTTGGTTTTTTGTTTCCAACATGTTTTGCCCTCAGGCCAGCAAGGTTATCCTTTCTCTTCTCACCCCAAGTCTTCCTGTTTTCTGGAAAATTTCCAAGCAGAACCCTGGTTCCAGTTCATAACAACTCGATCTGCTGCCACTGGAACACCAAGAGAGTGACTCATTCCTTTGGATTTGCCTCAGCAAGTCTTCAACAAGTCTTTGTTCCCTTGCCCATCCATTCCTCAACCCCTCCGCATTGGCCAGGGTCCACAACAGGCTCTTCTTTCAGGCTCTCTTGACTTCTGTCCTTTTATTTTTTTGTTTAAAAATTAGAATTATAAAGATGATAGACAGAGTGGAAAACAGCGCACAAAGTTAAAAACGGAAGTCCAGTGTCAACAGTGTACATTCCCTCAGGATACACGGATTTCTGCCCTCCTACCCACTTTGTGGAGCACAGAGTGCATACTGTCTGACTTGCTCTTATCACTAAAAAATGTATCAATACCACTCTTCCATGTCAACAAATACATATATCCTTCATTTTTAAACAGCTACTTATTATTACACAGTGTATATATACCAAATGTATTTAACTATCTCTCTGTTCATAAATGTTGAGGTGTGATCCAATTTTTTGACTCCTACAAATAATACTACAATTGACATACAAGTAAATATATTTTGGTACACATATTATTTCAGTTGGAGAGATTACTTATAGTGGAAATGCACAAAATATATATGCATTCTTAATACTTATAAATACTGCAAAATGCTTCCAAAAATGTTTATCAATTCCAGTCAGTTCAGTATGAAAGTTATTTTTTATACACACTCACCAACACTTGATGTTGAAACATTTTTCTAATCTGACAAGTAAAAATGCTATTTTTTTATTTTGAAGTTTTTTTCAAATTATATTTTATTGATCATGCTATCACAGTTTCCTGATTTTTCCTCCTTTGCCCCCCCTTCACCCAATACATCCTACACCCTCAGGCAATCCCCCACCATTGTTCATATCCATGGGTCACGCATATAAGTTCTTTGGCTACTCCACTCCTATACTGCACTTTACATCCCCATGGCTATTCTGTAATTACCTATTTGTACTTCTTAATCCCCTCACCTCTTCTCCCATTCTCCCCCTTCCCCCTCCCATCTGGGAACCGTCTGATAACCAACTTCTTTTCTCTTGCTACTTTTAAGATTCTTTATCTTTAACCTTTGACCTTTTAATTACAATGTGTCTTGGTGTGGGCCTCTTGCATCCATCATAATTGGGATTCTCTGTGCTTCCTGGACTTGCATGTCTATCTTCACCAAATTAGGAAAATTTTCTTTCACTATTTCTTCAGATAGACTTCCAATTTCTTGTTCTTTCTTTTCTCCTCTGGTACCGTTATGATGTGAATGTTGGAACACTTGAAATTGTCCCAGAGGCTGTTTATACTATCCTCATTTATTTGGATTCTTTTTTCTCCTTGTTGTTTTGTGTGGTTGGTTTTTGCTTCCTTTTGTTCCAAATCACTGATTTAATTCTCAGCTTAATCCATTCCACTGTTGTTTCCCTATAAATTGTTCTTTATTTCAATTATTGTATCCTTCATTTCTAACTTGGTCTTTTTTATGCTGCTGAGGTCCTCACTAAGTTCCTTGAGCATCTTTATTAACAGTGTTTTGAGCTCTGCATCTGACATATTGCTTATCTCCATTCGCTTAGCTCTTTTTCTGGAGTTTTGATCTGTTCTTTCATTTGGGCCTTGTTTCTTTGTCTTCATTTTGGCAGCCTTGCTGTGTTTGTTTCTATGTATTAGGTACAGCTGCTTTGACTCTGTAGCTTCAGTAGTGTGGCCTAATGTAGTAGGTGCCCTCTAGGGTCCAGTACACAGCCTCCCCTATGACCCAAGCTGGGTACTCGAGGTACACTGTTTGTGTTGGCTGACTACACCCTCCTCTTGTAGTTGAGCCTTGGTTGTTGTTGGCAGATCGACAGGAGGAATTTACTCAGGCCAGTTAGCTGCAAGGACTGGCTGTGGCCACTGACCGTCAACCTTCGCGGTCTGTGGAGGATCAGCTGTGCAGGGTGGTGGTGCACCTACGAGGTATATAGCTGTCCATGTGGTTGGTGCATTGGCCCTGGAGTTTCCCAGGTGGAGCAGGCCAAGGTCAGTCCCCACTTGTGTTTTGCCCAGCACACCCTACCTGAGCTGTAAAACAATCTGAGATGGCTGCTACTTGTTCTGGGCTTGGAGATCCCCAGGTGAAGCCAAGCTGTGAATCTAACCTGGCTGCCCCTAGGGCTCACTGAAGCCAGCTGTTGCTTATTTGATAGGATTTAGGAGACAAGACCAGCCATTCTTATGGAAAAGCAGCTTGGGTGGGTCCATAAGTTGGGTAGGGCAGAGCGTCTGGAGATCTCCAAGGTGAGCCAAAGTGTTAGCCAGGTTGTTGGACTCTTGGATATGGCACCAGTTCTGTGGGGGGAGGGTTTAGGAAAGGGACAATGGCCTCTGCTCACCTTGATGCCGACACTTTAATTTCTTGGTGCCTTTCAAGATGCTACCCTGGTGATGTGAGTCTGACTAGGTGAGTCAATGTGTAGTACTTTAAGGGGAACTGCTTGGGGCTTTAGAAGTTTCTTCCACCAGTTCAATCCCTGCTAGTTTTTGCAGCCAGAAAATTGGGGACTTACCTTCCTGGCACTGGAATCCTGGGCTGGGGGCCCTGATGTGGGTCTGGGATTCCTCGTCCTGAGATAGCCATCCCAAACTTTTATCCTTGTGGTGTTAGACCAGCCTGTTCCACATCTGTGCCCCTCATACCAGTCTGGATGGATGTGGTTTCTTTAATTCCATAGTTGTCAAGCTTCCATTCAACTCAATTTCATAGTTATCAGACTTCCATTCAGCTCGATTTCTGACATTTGTGAGTGATGGTTGTTCTATAGTTTAGTTGTAATTTTGATGTAGTTGGGTGAAGAGGCGAGCCATGTCTGCCTATGCCACCATCTTGACTGGAAGTCCAAAAATGCTATTTTTTTTATTTACACTCTGATCATTGGTGAGGTTCAGTGTGTTTTTATATGCTTACCAGCACATACTCCTTCTTTTGAGAATTACCTCTTCCTGTCCTGTGTCCATTTTCTTATTTTGCTGTTTCTCTTTTTCATCTTGATTTTTAAAAGCTATTTGTTATTTTGTATATTAACTCCTTCCTGTTGTGTATGTGTGTTGCATATAATTTTTCCCATTAAATAATGTTGTTTATGGTACCCTTCACTGTATAGAAATGTTGTGGGATTTTTTTAGTTAAATATGTTTAATCTTTTCTGTTATAGTTTCTGGAGTTTTAATCATGGTATTTCTGACTAATATTATAAAGATAACCAATATTATTTTTAAAATTGCCTATATTTTCTTCTAGTCTTTTATAGTTTTCTTTGTTTAATTGTTAATCCCTCTGGATTTTTTCCCCGACATATGGACTAAGATAGTACATTAGTTATATTTAATGCAACAGGTTTTTGTTTTTGTTGTTTTTACTAACATTTCAATGTGGGTTTTCAGCAAGTAGACACCATAGAGTGACTCAGAGACTAGAGCCCCTTCCATCTTGTGTTTCTACCCTCCTCTGGGTGAGAAGTCAACAAATTACTGCATGCAATGACACAAACCCACTGCCTGTTTTTGTAAATAAAGTTTTATTGGAACACAACCATGTCCATTTTGTTTACATATGTCTATGACCACTTTCCTGTAAAACAGCATAGTTGAGTAGTTGCAATACAGACCAATGACCCACAAAGCCTATAACATTTACTCTCTATAGAGCACTTTACAGAAAAGTTTGCTGGCTTGTGCTCTGATGTCTCAGATTCCTCAGTTTCCATATGGCCAATGGAGAAGAGAGATCATGCGGAGGTTTTCCATGGTTGGGAACTGGAAGTGGAGTACAAAGTTTTCATCTACATTTCATTGGTCAAAATTCAGTCACTTGGCCTCACCTAACTACCATATTTTGCCGTGTATAATGCACACCCATGTTTTTGGCCCAAACTTTCAGGAAAAAATTTCATTTTAATTTTTTAATTCAAGTTTTTATTTATTTGTATTTAGAGACTTGTTCTTTTGGATTATAGAGGAATTTTAGTGTTTTTTCTTAACATATTACAGTACAAAAAATTTTATGTAACAAATAATTACAAAACACAAGAACAGATAGAAGGTATAAGAAATCTGGTGCTACAAAACCGATTATAGTATTCCAGGGTGTTCTTTTGCATATGGATATTGTTATTGCTTTCTAAAGTACACTTCTAATGTATAAGCATAAATAAAAGAATTAAAAACATTAACATAGACATAGAATAAGTACTACTTATGTATAATGCACATCCTTATTTTTTCCTCATAACTTTGGGCAGAAAAGTGACCATTATACACAGCAAAATACTCTAATAGGAGGCTGGAAAATGTGAATTAGTTGTGCATCCAGGAAAAAGGAAAAACAGATTAGTAGATTTATTAGCCATTCTCTGCCACGGTGTGCCCTACAATTATTTGTTTCTTTTTTACTGCCTTTTTTTAAATTAGAATAGGCTAGATTATGCTGCAGAAACAAACAACCCCTAAATATCAGGAGGTTAGAACAACAAAGGTTTATTTCTCAGTCATACTACAGATCCATAAGGGGTAGCAGAGGTGGCCATTGCTCATTGTCATTCACTCCAGTCCAGAGGAGCAGCCACTACCAGGCACATCTTGTTGGCTGCAGTTCTAGAGGGAAAGGAGAATGTGGTGATGCATGCACTGGTTCTTAACTTCTGCCCAGAACGAACAGCTCATCACTTCCATCCACCTTTCACTGGCTGAAACAGAGCTACACTATAGGGTGGGGAAGTGCAATTCTATCATGTGCTTCAAAGGAAGCAGAGCTGGGATATTTGTGAACAGCAGCCCAAATGAACACCACACTCACGTACATAGACCACATTCGTTGTTTGCCTAAGGGAGGTCACCCAGATTTCACCCAGTCAAAGTCAAGGAACTCTAGATGACAAACACTCCAGCAGGTGTGAACAGTGGTTTTGAGCCTAGCAACTAAAATCGCTCTCTGTTCCCACCACTGATTCAGATGCCAAAATTCTAATAGAGACAAGTGACCATGGCCTAAAACAAAACAGGCTTCTGAGGTCTGAGCTGCTTCCATGGATGTGAACACTGCTCTGAATGACCATGCCTAGAGAATCAGGAGCACAGCACGATCTAGGGTGGGAAGTAGAGAATATGGCATTTTGCTGAAACCAGTACTGCAGGGAAACAGTCAGCCTCATTGAAAGACACGTCACTGTTCCGCCATGCTCACATTTAGGCACATTGGATAAAGGGTGTAGGGGACAATGTGGGGAAAAGCAGCAGACACAGATTAAAAATATCATAGATCTATTAGAACATATAAACTAATATTTTGTTTGCTTGTTTAAGAAAGGACCCTCACTTTCCTATTTAGTTTTAAAAATAGTAAAAACAGATTCACGGATTATAAGCATAAAGAATCATTTTCAACAAGAGAATCATGCTACCATTAGACGGATAACCTCCTGATAAAAGTTTTAAATAACGTAATTTTTCAAATAAGTTTTCAATATCTGATGCCAACAATAATATATTTTTTTCATATCCTATTTCTTTGGATTTGCATATCTCTGTGTAATTATAGGAACGTAACTCATGTTTTTAAAATCATTTATGCTTAACTTATCAAAATCCTGCTTTGTTAATTATTTGACATGCAAGAAGTTTTTACATACTTTTCAATAAGCATTTTAAACCCTCTCTCCAAGAAACAGAAATTTTCATTTTTTTCCAGAGAAATTAAACAGTAAAAGATTTAAGTTTGCCTTGAAACTCACTCTCTATGAAACTTTCAAAAGTCTTATTTGTTTTGCTAGGTCCCTTAGCTAACTCTTGAAAGCTATAATTATTTCCTTCAGTTACTTTATAGTTATCTTTTTATGGGCTGGGCCACCATTCCCAG